>APFE031583965.1:30265-141573 GCA_000404065.3 Pinus taeda
AACCCCCATAGTTCTTGTACTAGCTAAGATACTAGTACGTAGGCGCCGGCCTACAATCTTCTCTCCTCCAGGTACCACATTTCATATATTTTCAGACTGGATAGTCCTGAAGCACGACACATAATCTGAAAGGCCACATTTCATCCAATTTTCATACTGGACCCATTAATATCATTGAAGCACATAATCAATCAATCTTCTGAATCACCCAAACACCAGATCAATACATATACAAGGATAATATATGTGTTATCACCCAGATCTAGTCCATCAGATCACATAAATATGAGTCATTATGATCTTGATCCAATATTAATAAGAAATTATATCACTAGGGATGAGTAAAAAATGGCGTTTATTTAATAAAATTGATTTAATGGAAATACTAAAGAATATTAGTTAAGTTTTTATTATTAATATCTTTCAGGAAAAAATAAATAGAATGAACAACACATATTAAAAAAGAAGAAGGTTAGGAACAAGACCATTAGAAAACCATTGAGCCAAAAGGAGAAACCCAAGGAGGAAGGAAAACACAGGCTCCAAGGGAAACATCGAAAGCTCGAAAAGATTAAAAAGGGGGGGAAGGAAAAGAAAGACTAGGAAGAAAGGCAGGGATCCAAGAGCTACTGATCTGTCATCTCTATTGAGATTGTTAGGCCTTCTTTCAATTTCAATAGCTTCTTGTTCTTTTTACAATACTGCAGCTTTACCAGTATGCAGGCTGGAACCTGTAGAGAGCTACAACCCTCTCTCATTTTCCAGCTTCTCCTGGAAGGGAGCTACAACCCCCTTAGCTCTTGCACTAGCCAAGATACCAGTACGTAGGTGCTACTACAATGAACCAAACCTGCATACATACGCGCTTACACCAAAGCCAACCCACGTACAGATCTATAAATATCAAGAATTTTTGCATCAAACAATCTCCTTTTCACCAATTAGCACTGAATCAAGTAGACACTTCTCTGACAGCTGTATCCAAATCACAGTAACAGTAACCATAACCAAATATATAGAGATAGTTCATTTCAAACCATTTGATCCCGATCTATCCTTAGAACTTGTTCTCCATCAACCGGTCCTCTTTAGCTCAGATCCAGATCTGCACCATAACCCAATCACAATATTCCAGATCTAGCACTTTATCAGATATTCAATAACAATTCAGATGATGCTTCGCCAAATGATCTCCTTCCTCTTTTATAGTCATAGGCCTTTCACAATACCACGGTCCAAAACCATAATAACACAATACCATGAACCCAATACTTGGGATCAACACTTTTGGATGCAATACCATGGACCAAAACCATAGGATAAAAAACTGTAGGACTAATACCATGAACCAACCATGAAAGTGCATGAGATCAACATTTTTGGATGCAATACCACGGACCAAAACCATAGGATCAAAAACTGTCGGACTAATACCATGAACCAACCATGAAAGTGCGTGAACTTTTCTCCACATGAAATAAACTTTTCTCTGCATAAAACTCCGTGAACTTTTCTCTATATGAAATAAACTTTTCTCTGCATAAAATTCTGTGAACTTTTCTCCACATGAAATAAACTTTTCTCTGCATAAAATTCCGTGAACTTTTCTCCACATGAAATAAACTTTTATCTGCATAAAATTCTGTGAACTTTTCTCTACATGAAATAAACTTTTCTCTGCATAAAATTCCGTGAGCTTTTCTCTACATGAAAGAAACTTTTATCTTCATGAAAGTGCGTGAACTTTGTTGCACCATAATTTATCATCTGAGTGATTTGCCATCAAGGACAACACTTGTCTCATAATGCCAACAAATTCCACTTCTAGGCTCCTGGTCGTCAATATTCAAGGCAGCAAGAGAGAGCTCCAAATCAGGAGTTTCGGGATCCACATCCCATTCTTTAGAAGGACCACTGGTATATTCTAGGCCCCTACGAGATGTAAGGCGAATGTTGGAGTGCACATAAACAAGATCCCCTACCTTCTGTGAGCCCAACCTGTTGCGCTTCACAGAATGAATAAAACCATAGGTGCTCCAATTCATTTCTGCTAATGAAGAGCTTGCCACTTGTGAAAGATCACGAATGGAAAGGTTTTGCAAATGTACACCATTTTCTCCATGACAAATAAACCACCTAACTAGATTCATGGTGCTTCTCTCCTCCAAAGTTGATATATCTAAATAACCATCTAATCCTTCAGCAAAATTGGCAAATTATTTCGTCACCTTCCTGTGTAGATGAGTTGGAAACATTTTCATAAGGGCTTTTTTCATCCCATTAACCACCTCTCTATCCTTATGGGGTGCCTTACTCTTCCCATTGCTTTGAGAAATAAGCTCCTCATCATAAAATTTGGGGTTCAAGGCATGTGATAAAATGTGCAATGGAGTGTTGAAATTGTTACACCTATCAACAATGATTTTCTTGACTAAATCAGCAAAATGATCATCAACAAACAAAAGTTGTGGAGACTCTTGTGAAATTATTTCCATAGTTTTCTCAACCGTGGAATCCATGTCATCATATACCTCTCCTAAGAAAGGTTGGTCAGTGTTAGCATTCTGAAGAAGCTTAAATGCAAGGGTTGTGAACTTTAGCAAGAAATCTATCTTGCTCCACCATTCATCATCAAGGCACAATCTACGCACCATATATCCCCACTCTGAATCTTCTTGTCTCCACTCAACCCAAAGTTGACTCACCACCATAGAAACTAATGCTTGCTTAACCTCAACAAGGCGTCGCAACATTAGAAAGTTTAAGGCATATCTTGTCTCATCAACTTTTAACAACTCCAATTTAGAGTACTCTTGAAATATTGCCTGAGATTGGTGGTGGTTGGGGATGGATTTAACAATATCCCTTACTTCCCCTGCGATTTCCTTTATCCATAGAACTTTATTTTCGATCTCATGTAAGATCAGATTCAGATTATGGACAATGTAGTGTGTCCAAAATATATGGTCATGCCTCCCCTCAATAATTAAACCTACATTTTTGCAAACTAGTGCATTATCCTTGATAACTTGCACCACCTTTTTAGGTCCTATTTCTTCAATAGATTTTATAATAACATCAGCAATGAACTATGCATCTTTTACCCCTCCTGAGCAGTCTTCCACCTTTAAAAACATTACTCCTTTGGGTGAAGTCGTAATGATATTTATCAATGGTATGCGCCTTATATTTGTCCATCCATCTGAGACTATGGTAACCCCAGAGCTACTCCAGGAAGAACGAATTGGTAATAAGATATCCTCCTCATTTTTTAGAGGCTGAGTTCTGACATTTTCGTAGTTGGCCCCCTTGTACTCTTGAGGAGCTTTGTTAATTTCCCTTGTCATATCTTGCCAATAAGGAGAGTGAACAACATTGATGGGATGCCACATGCATAGATGCACCTAGCCACTCTGGAATCAGCGTCTTCTCTTGCTTGCACATTCACCAATTTAGCAATTATGCTATCTTGAACTGAAGTGAATGCCCTTCTGGTATTTTTGGATGGTGGTTATTAATTTTGTTGAGTGGCTCTCCTCTTCCTTGCTTCAATTACAATCCTTGGCTCAATGTTTGGTGGAGCTTGAGGAGTAGCTTGACTAAGTTCTTCATTCATTTTTTTAATTCCATCTACCTCATCTTGCTCTCTTTGATATGCCCTCCTCACCAATGGGTTTGTTGTTTTTGTGGAACCTGCAATCTCCTGTCCTCCTCCATGCAAAATATGTGCCTTCAGTCTTGGGTAGGAGCCCATGTACAGATTACTGCAAAGATTACATCGTCATTCCCACGAGCCACCACCTCCACATTTTTTAAGCTTCTGAACATGCCTCCAAAGAGGATAATATTCACCCCTTGGGTTGGACTTGGGGCTTGAACTTGCACCTTGGTTGGAAGCCATTGCTGCAAAAAAAAAAAAAAAAAAAAAAAAAAAAAAAAACAACAACAACAACAACAACAACAACAACAACAGCAACAACAGCAACAACAACAATTTGAAAAAAAAAAACAATTTTTTTAAACAAAAAACATTTTCCATATATTTGGAAGCATAAACCCTCAAAAAATAGAAAAAATAATGGGAAAAAAACTAAGAAAATGAACTTTTCTTACCCAAATTATTTTTTTGTAGTTGAAGCTACCCCAAAATGTCAGAAAAGACAAGAGAAATATAGTTGTAGCTAAGGCAAAAAACCAAGAATGTTGTAGTCGGAAACTCCGCACTCCAAATCTATTTGTGAAATCTCTTTCTCTTGCTACTGAAATCTCCTTTGCTCACTGTTGAAAACGCCCTAGCTGAAACCACTGCTCTCTTCCTCTTTTCTCCTTGCTAAAATCATTCGTCTCCAAGTGAAACGACTTGCTCAATTCTTGTGATGAGGGAATGAGGTGAGATTCTTTTTATAACTTGCAAGAGCCATCTAGAAGCATCCAAAATTTATTTTATTCGCCCAATAAAATAATAAAAACTAAAAAAAAAAAAAAAAAAAAAAAAAAAAAAAAAAAAAAAAAAAAAAAAAAAAAAAAAAATGCGGAAATAACATAACTTAAAGGTGGAAACATGGTCATACGACCTAGAAACGCATTTCAGACCATTTTGGGCCACGTTTCCCCCACGTGAAACATGCCAGTACATGCTATAACGCATTTCTAGGTTGTACCAATTGCGTTTTTGTATCATTTTTTCTCATAAACAGCCTCAAGACCAGCATTTCCTACAACATAGAGACAGAGCATCAAAAACAATGATGAGTTATGTAACATTTATTCTCATTCAAATATCAAAAGACATTACATTCAAATGATATTACAAAGAGGGAAACACTGAAACATGTAGAAATTACATTCCAAGAGATACCATCACATGAATCTTTGTGTCGCTGGTCAAAATCTATTGATCTTGGCAATTTGTAAATTAATAAAGCCTTCAACACATAGGCAATAGCTATCTTTCCATCAAAAACCAACCTTTTTTCCTCATTTTTGATGTAATATATAGGAAAAATAAAATAAAGATAAGATCCACAAATTCTAGTAGCAATAGTTGCATAATATTTACCGTATCTGAAAGTTTCATTAACAAAAAAAATCAGAATCTTATCATTTTATCTATTTAGATCTCTATCTGGAACATAACATTGGCCATAGTATATTGTGGAATTGTTGTGTGTATCTCTTGCGATTCTTATGGAACAAGGACGAGTCATATTTTAGGATCTGGAACTGTTCACTCTTTTGTAGGCTTGATATCTGGAATTGCAACTCGTCTTCCCTCTTGGTATCAAAACCGGTGCATGAACCTGTAAACTATGTTGAAACTATACAATTGCCCTTGTAACTGCTTACTCCTTTCAAGGCTATTTTTCCTTATGTTGACTCGTATTCTCTGCACTCCCTTAGCCACAAAACCCTTTGACATATTACCATAACATATCAAAAATAACTTACTATAAAAAAGATTAAAATCGAGTGGGTCAAAATGTTGAGGTATAATTAGGGTTTGTTCAACAAAATTAGTGTTTTGTATATTTCTCTACCCCATGAAGTAAACTGATCATTTCTCCATAGCTTCTACAACGTGACCAAGGAGGTCTAACTTATCCTGCCTTCTTGTTATCCTTATGGTACCTTTCTGTATGATTTTGCCAATTTTTAGGGTTTCTTTCCCTTTTCTGTTAGCGTGCTCTGTTTTCCTCTATTTGGTGGCCTTCTTTCTGCTCTTTGAAACTTGTACAGTCTCTTCATCTTCATCAATGATCATTGTCTCCTTCATATTAGGGTTAATTTTTGCTTTTAAACTCAATCTCAGTTTATTTGTAGGGTGAGTGTGAGGTTTTCTGGGGTAAACCCTAGGCTCTGTTTCAACTTCTTCATCCCCTATTTCCATTTTCTATTTGCCTTTTTCACTTTATGTTTTTTTTTTTTTCCTCTTCTTCTAGCATTAGCTTTTCTTGTCTTATTGTCCTTCTTTCATAGACCCTAGCCTCTGATTCTTTTACCAAGTTTTCAACATGTTCTTCAACAGCGATATGGCTAGACTCTTCATTTGTTTCATGAGCTAGGGTTTGAACAGAAACTTTAGTTTGGCCTCTCCATGGTCTTCTGGGTGCAAGTTTTCTTATGTTTCTTTGTCTCAATTCCTCCACCTTATTGTTTAACTCATGAGTATATAGTATTTTTTATCACGTCGTGATGACAAATGTCATGAGGTTGCAGCTTAGCTCTAGTTCTTTCTTTGGTGGACATATTTAACAAACTTTGGTGAAGAAAATAGGGCAAATTCATCTTACTAAAACCTGCTAAATTACATAAAAACCTCATGTGATACAAATAGGCTTTAGAATACTTGCCTTCACAAGTGAAGAAAAGTTGCACAATCCTAAGGGTGTTAGGCCTTCCGAGCTTTAGTATATTCTGGAGGGCTCCTACAGTCCAGTCTTGGTTTTGACATTCCTCCTTCAAGAAAAAATTCAAGTCTACATTCTGCAATCTTTGTTTCTTAAACCATCTCTCGCCCTCAGTTGGCAAACCCGCGACCTCTGTAATGGATTCCTCAATGACTGGAAAATGCAGGGTTCTAATTCTTGTTGTGTTGCCATCAAAAGAATATATAAAATCATGGAACCACAACAGATGAAGGTGTTAGACCATTCAGTCTTCCACATATTCTAGAGGGCTCCTACATTCCAGCCTTAGTTCTATCATTCCTCCTTTAAGAAAAAAAATCAAGTCCACACTTTACAATATTTTCTTAAACCATCTCTCACCCTCAGTTGGAAAACCCGTGGCCTCTGCAATGGATTCCTCAGCGACTAGAAACTGTAGGGTTCTAATTCTTGTTGTGTTGTCATCAAAAGAATAGATGAAACCATGGCACCAACTCAAGTTGTGTCCATTGAAGCACTGGAACACTGATTCCCATCATGCATTTCTAAACTAAACCAACATCTCTGGATACACTTTAACATACATCTCATCGGGCTCAAACTGCTTCACATGACCTGATTGACCCATCTTACAAAGACTCTAACATTGCAAATCCTTCTACAGTCTTGAATTCTCCTGGACGGACGCTGCAAACACTATTAGTGTTAAAATTTGGGTACCAGAGGACAAGTGGTTCCCTAAGGCTTTGATCTTTGGCCTAGGGAAAAGTGTCCAAATTTATTTGTACTTTTCTCCTAGAGTGACTTTATAAGTGGTAAATTCAATTTAATTTAAAATTGACCTTATAAGTGGTAAAGTTACATTCTAATTTAAAAGTGACTTTATAAGTGGTAAAGCTACATTCTAATGTAAAGGTGACTTTATTAAAATCAATGAAGAATTAGAAAGTGGAAAAGTGACTATGGAAATAAAAGGCTAAGTGGGTCTTTATTTAAGTGGGTGAGTTAAAAAATAGAAAGTGGGAATTAAATGCACATTTATTCTCATCCCTAGATCTAAATGAATCTCAACCATTAGATCTTACGATAACCCAAGAGGTCATTTAGAGAGTAAAAGGAGAAGAGAAGAGGAAAAGACCATTCATTCTTTCATGAGAATTTGGGAGAAATAGAAGAGAGAGCAAAGAGAAAATTTCTAAGCAGTGAGGAAGTGAATGAGAGCAGCAAGAAGACATTTCTGCAAGTTCTCGGCATGTTTTTCGAGGCAGGTCGTACAGCATTTAATGTTGTTTTATTGCTGGAAAAAATTTTGTTTTGGTTGTTTGCTAATTGGCATGATTTTCGAGGCGGAGTTCAAGCACGAAAATCAAGATAAATTGTAATTTGTGGTTGCTAGAATTTTTACTGTGTATTTCAGTTTATCTGTAAAAATCATTTTCAGAAATAAAGAAAAGCTCTCAAACGGGTTTTCCCCAAGAGTTGTAGGGGGTCTTTCCAAGGTCACATTAACAAAAAATCATTGTGTTATTTTCTATGTGTGGCTGTCATAATTTTGTTGTGTTTTATTTTTGCAATTTCAACAGTTGTGAAATCTCTAATTTGTGTTTTCAAAAAATATTGTCATTTCCATATTTTAGAATTTTTATCATGTTTGGATTTAAAACTAAATGCATAGAGTGATAAGGAAAACTGATAACCAGAGTGGGGGTTGAAATTTCTTCAATTAGAACTTTCTTGCACACTGTAAACAAATTTTTGGGTTTGCTAGAAATTACCATTTTAGGGTAAAGTGGGCAATTTAGTTCTGAGTTTAAACTTTGTTCTTGGGCTTTACAAATTAGCTAGTTATTAAATCATGGATGAAAAGGGATAGGGCTTTGTGAAAAAATGCTTAGGAACTTGAAATGATGGGGTTGGCAGCTCGAAAACTTAACTTTTAAATTTTTCGGTGAGCGTTACAAAAATATTTCGTAGCACTAGCTATAAGCTTGTGATAGGTTAATTGCACAGCGAAAAAATTAGAATAAGTTTAGGGTTAGGTGGGAAGACTTGATTAGACATGTTCCTAGGCTTATATAGCAATTTAAACAATAACATTTATAAGCCCTTTACATAACCATGGCTTTACATAATGAACTGATAAATGTAGCCTTTGGACCTTTAGGGAAAGGTGCAAACCTAATGCTAATAGTATGTACCCTACCTCAAGGAGGAAAAGGCAAAAATTCATAGGTATATAAGAGGGCAGCCATAAAGCTTCAGAGACCGAATTGGGTTCAATGAGCCCAAAATTCTAGAAGATGCAATTAGTAAATTAAAGTTTTGTTATAAGCAAGTGAAACATAGGCCAGAGCTCGAGGTTAAGTGAAAATCGAAGGGAAATTCAAAATACAAAGGACATGGAAACAAAAATTGGAAAATGTGAGCTACAACAAACGGGACAAGCGCATCCAACAACCAACGCAAACCCCAGCATGCATTTAACACAGCCAATAAAGGTTGGATTACCCAGTCTGCGGGAGAACAAAGTAGAGGTGTCAGGGGAGAACCTCTTAATTGTTGGACATGTGTTGAGAATCGCCTGAAGAGGGATTGCCCACAAAGTAAGAGAGAAGGGACAAAAGTGTACAATGCCCAAGAAGTTGAGATCATTCGAGACGTGACCAAAACATGCCCAAAATTTATGTTGCAATCAACAATAGGCAAGTTGACCACCAAGCATCCATTCTCGAGATGGAAGGTATGATTTTTAATAGTAATGTCTTTATATTGATTGATTCAGAGTCAAATTTCAGTAATATTATCCTGACAATCGTTGAACAATGCAATTTGGCCAAGGAAGTGCATATGGATTCGTGGATTGTCCAATTGGCTACAGGAACAAAAAGAAGAGTGCACATAATTTTGGTTAAATCATGTCCCTTCGTGCTGAGTGGCATGGCCACAGCTACCAATTTTAATGTACTTCCATTGGGTGCATATGACGCACTATTGGGAATGGACTGGTTGGCCTTTCACCAAATCAATGTTGATTGTTATGAAAAAACAATTGAATATGTTGATGATGCTAGGGAAAGAAGAGTGTTGCAAGGGAAAATAAAGCCCATATTAGTGAGTATGATCACAGTTATGCAAGCCAAATAAGTTGCCAAAAACAATGCAAGATGTTTGTTGTACAAGTTAACAACAATATTAAAATTATTTTGACAGTGTTGGAATCCACCAACAAGGAAGGGGGTCTCCCCAATGTGAAGTCCTAATTAGACCCCACACCATTTGGAGTAGGAGCCCCAACCGAAAAAGGGTCAATTGTGAAAGTGGTGGTTTCAAATATGTGCCTTGGTTGCGATAAACACGTAGAATGATATATACATGACTTTGGTGACAACAAGTGTGAAACTTTGTGAAGTATCAAATGTAATGCATGAAAAGTTCCATCACATCGAAGATGTTGTAAAATGTAAATAGGTTCAGGCTTCATAATGACATGTAATTATGATCTTTGTAAATGATGAAAAGAAGAGAATAAAAGTATTTTTGTTATGTCTTGTTTCATGGGTTTCATGAACAAGAGTTTTTATCTAGTTGGCTCCCATTGAGAGCCTTAGGGTTTATCATTAGAGTCAAAGAGTCTATGTCATGTATGAAGAGCCCTTCTTGGGCATGTGTCAATTGTATATAATTCTATATAGCCCTCCAACGACAAGCACACAGTCCTCTCTTCATGTCGGCTTCAAGATAAGGTGACAAACTCATGTCGACTTCTCATTATGGAGACACACCTATTCATAAGTTTATCTCGGCTTAATATGATGGACATACCACTATAAATAGGCACCTTGGCCTATTCCCCAAACAAAGAATTTTGATCGTCTCTCTCTGAAGTTTTTAGATGGGAAAAACAAAAGATGGGTTCGGATCTCCACTACAAAAACAAGCACGGATGATGTAGACAACAAGGATGTGTTTAAAGGATGATCAGAGTAAAATATGTAGCTCGGATCTCTCCCAGAATTCGGATGACGTAACAAAAGACAAGTTAGATGTATCTTTGAATTTTTTGTGTATGATTACAATGACACAAAGTTCGGATCTCTGCCTCCATGCTAGGAAGAAGTCTTATATTAGTAATATAATGAAGCTACAGAGATTAGGTGCTACCTTTGATGACATGACAGTGAGATTTAGTGTTGCTACAATGATCATAGTTTGGTGACATGGCAGTGATGATTTTATGTGGTGACAGTGACATGATATTCGGTTGCTATGATAGGAAATGATCTCAGTTTTTGCCATGTATTTAAGAAGGTCGAGGTGGAAGACGATTCATGAAGAAGGTTGATTGTCAAGAGAGATTGTCTCTTGGTCTTGGAGTGGCTAATTGGTCAAGGGTCTTGGTATTTGTCAGTTGGAATCTCTATAAGAAGAATTTGTGTGGGTTTTCCTCTCAAAGAGTGAGAGGTTTTGGCCCTGGCTCTAGCCTATATTTTGTGTCTCTTGTCTATTTATGTTCATGCATTGATAGTTGTTTGATGAAGAAGAAAACTAATAACTTAATCAAAGATAAGATCCTAAATTATTGAAGTAAAGACTCTCACAAGCAGTTACTAATGAAGAGAAATCACCTAATTCATGATGCCCTAGATTTCTCAACATGGTATCAGAGCTAAGGTGTCAAAGTCAAGGAAGGGCATCTTATCAAGGGAAACTCAAGAATCGAATCTTAAGAAAGGTATGAAAGTAAAAATTGAAGGATATCAAAGCAAGTTGAAGAATCTATATTGTAGAATCAAACCCCAAATCAAAGAAGGGAGTCTACTTAAGAAGTCTTGAGATCATCAAATAATCAAGGCCAAAGCCTTATTTCTACTCAAGGCGAATAGATCTACAAATCAAGGAAACTAGAAGTCTACACCAGCAAGAGTGTTGGATCCTATAGTCTTTAGCAAAAGACCTCAAAGACCGTCATCAAGATGAAGATATCTACAAAGCAAGGCAACCCAAAGTATAGAGAAGCATTTATAGGACTAAGATCACATCATCTTGGAGATCCTAGAATCATTTCGTATGTGCATTCATTCACTACCAAAGAAGTCAAAGTATTTTGAAGGCGAGAAGCATTATCATTATCTTCAAAAGTTATAAGGAAACCTCCCTATCATTGCAGCAAGGATCCCCTCCTTATCCTTGAATAAGATCATCCTAGGAAGCATCAAAAGAACCTCATCAATCACCATCAACAAAGGAAGCTAGATCTAAAGGCCTTGACATCATAAAAGGAGCAATCTCATTTATTGAAGAAGGACTTTTCATTTGGAAGAACATCATCCAAAAGGGAGCACTAATGCATATTCAACCACCATCAAAGTGATCAACTTGAATATTTCATCTTCACTTTTCAAGTAAATATCTTTCATTCTATAATAAAATTTGGTAAAATGACTTCGTTTTGCAAAGATATCTATAAGTTGGTTGGATCATCGAAATTCCTTGCATGGAAAAGGAGGACAGACATAGTCCTTGAGAAAAGTGAAGTCACTGAACATATCAATGAAAAAGTATCCTCTAAATACATGGAAAGGGATTCTTATTAAATGTCCGCTCATATAGCAGTATTGGAGACATCAAAGAGATATATATATATGATAAGTTGGTAGAACTATTCTCTGAAGATGCGGTAAAGAAGGTCACATCACTTAGATTTGATCTACTCAAATTGAAGGTATCAAAGGATAAAGGGTTATCTTCATAAGATCTCAATTGCAAGATCTGGGAGAGATAATCCTAATTGTTCTAAATGCACTAACTGGTGAACAAGGTAACAAATTTCTATGAGGATAATAAGCCTATCCTATTCAACAACTTGTGGTTTCTATGCAAGATAGAAGAAGACGGGTTGAGGGAAAAAAGTATTCAGAGATTTGCCAAAAGAAAATAAGAGCATAGCTAAAGATTTAGTGCTATGAACATTACAGGAAAGATTGTCCTAAGATCAAGTAGGGAAATAATAAGAAAAATAGAGAAGAAATCCATTGCACCAAAAAAGTGGAGGAAAATGAAAGAAGGAAGTCTAAGCAAGAGGAAAAGCATTAGAAGTAAGAGCTTGTGACATCACCATAGGAAACATGAAAGATGTCTGATAGTCAACTATGAAGGGTATAGCTCTTGAGAACCTCATTGGAAACTTAAGAAAGGGAATAATTCATCCAGGACAAGTCCAATCATACATCAAGTCAAAAGGAAACATCTGTTGGATAGGGATATGCAAGATTCTCAAGATTCTTTGATGGAATCCTCATCAGAGGATTCACCGATCTATAATGGAAGCAAGTGTTTCATCAAGAACTCCAATATGTGGAATTCATGGGATGATGGTATGATGACATATGTAGTAGATCAAGGGATTGAATCTCTTTTCAATCAAGAAAGTTGTTGAAAGAAGCCTAGATGGCCTAAAGGTAAAAGAGGTATGTATGCTTGTATTCAATATTATAAAGTCATATTATATGGCTGCGGGTAACATGGATCACTTCTCGATCTTGAGAAGCATGATCAAATGAAAGGAATCTCCTCCTATGAAAGTTTTCCGGAAGGCATGGGTCACACTACATGAAATCAACATAATATGTCCTCATATGGAGTATGAGGTTGTTGACTACAATTGAGTCACTTCTATTGGAATCTCTTGGGAATGAAATGAAATGTGTGAAGAAAGTAAGGAAGAGATTGTGAGATATGCAACCATGTTAAAGGCAATCAACATCTGGATGACCAAGAAAATTTGACTAGGAAATCTCCCAGAAAGATATGAATACTCTGATGAAAGTCTGGAAAAGATGGAAACCCTTGAAAATGGATATCTTTGGGAGATATGTCAACATGTATGTCAGATGTTGATGCACACTATAAAATGCCATGATGAAAGACCATCACAAAGGTAATTTTGATTTAGGTGTCCATTTCTTATTTTTGAACAAATATCTAGATGGGTTTATGCAGGTCTGCCAAGGGAAGAATTGTGGATGTCCTCTAAGAGGGCCATATAGAAGGATGTAAGATCCTTCCGGAAAATATGGCATGGTGAAGGTAGCATGACATGAAGCAAGGCCAAATGAAGGCTAATGGATCACTTTCTGATGAAAGGAATAATGACATGACTGACTCATGGATGAAAGTGATGGATGGTTTGTGCCCTATGAAGAAGCCCCAAAAGATGAAGACTCCTTGACAAATAAAGTCATGACATCGAAGGAAGGATCTCTTCAAGGAGCTAATTGTGGAGCTGTTGTAGGTCCCTAATTAAGAGGTAACCTGAAAATAAGTTTCTTACTTGGAAGAAACTTGAAAATTCCTAAGCCAAGAGGGAGCTTAGGTACATTCCTTTTGTAGGAATGAGTACACTCCATTATTGGAATTGATATGTCCTCCCTAATCGAGAGGGAAATATAGACACATCATTATGATATTGACCTAGGAAGACAAAATGGAGGATTGGGTAATCATCTAGCATCCAATACTCTTTGAGGATAAGATAGGGCATCCAAGATAAGAGTAG
Source organism: Pinus taeda (assembly GCA_000404065.3). NCBI lineage: Eukaryota > Viridiplantae > Streptophyta > Pinopsida > Pinales > Pinaceae > Pinus > Pinus taeda. The sequence continues at coordinate 44,207 of APFE031583965.1, forward strand.
TTGTGGACCGATATTCTTTGAGGATTGGCTATCCAAGATAAGAATAGTCCAAAGTAGGTCATACTTTGTGACCACCCTGGTGGAGTATGTACCTTGAGAGACAATGATTATGGTGTCTATGAATCATTGGTCTCACCAGCGTTGTCCTCTGATCATGTGGATAGAGTTGTTAGTAGAGGCCTTGCTATATGAAAATTTTGGTTGATATGATGCTAGACAAATGGGTTACCAATCTGACTCTTCTTATGATAAATTCTTCAGATTGAGAATGACCAAGTATCATTATGAATACCTCCCTAGTTAAGAGGGAGTGTTGTAAAATGTAACTAGGTTCGGTCTTAAAATTGACATGTAATTATGATCTTTGTAGATTATGAAAATAAGAGAATAAAATTATTTTTATTATGTCTTGCTTCATGCGTTTCATGAGAAAGAGTTTTTATCTAGTTTGCTCCCATTGAGAGCCCTAGGATTTATAATTAGAGTCAAAGAGTCTAGTTCATGTATGAAGATCCCTTCTTGGGCATGTGTCAATTGTATACAAGTCTATATAGCCCTCCAACGACAAGAACATAGTCCTCTCTTCATTTTGACTTCAAGATAAGGTGAAAAACTCGTGTCAATTTCTCATTATGGAGACACACCTATTCATAAGTTTATGTTGGCTTAATATGACTGACAGACCACTATAAAGAGGCACCTCAGCCTATTCCCCAAACATAGATTTTCGGTCATCTCTCTCTGAATTTTTCAGATGGGAAAAACAGAAGATGGGTTTAGAACTCCAGTACATATACAAGCTCGAATGATGTAGATAGAAAGGATATGTTTAAAGGGTGATCAAAGTAAAAGATGAAGCTCGGATCTCTCCCAGAATTCGGATCACAAAACAGAAGACATGTTAGATGTATCTCTGAAGTTTGTGTGTATGATTACAATGACATGAAGTTCGGATCTTTGTCTATGTGCTAGGAAGAAGTCTTATATCAGTAATATAATGAAGTTACAGAGATTCGATGTTATCTTTGATGACATGACAATGAGATTCAGTGTTTCTATAATGATCACAGTTTGGTGACATGACAATGATGACTTTTTGTGGTGACAGTGACATGACAGTTCGTTGCTATGATAGGAGATGATCTCAGTTTGTGCCATGTATCGAAGAAGGTCAAGGTGGAAGAGGAGTCATGAAGAAGGCTAACTATCAAGAGGGTTTGTGTCTTGGTCTTGGAGTGGCTAATAGGTCAAGGGTCTTGGTTTTTGTCAGTTGGAATCTCTATAAGAAGAATTTGTGTGGGTTTTCCTCTCAAAGAGTGAGAGGTTTTGGCCCTATCTCATAGCCTATATTTTGTGTCTCTTGTCTATTTATGTTCATGCATTGGTAGTTGTTTGATGAAGAAAAACACTAATAGCTTAATCAAAGATAAGGTCCTAAGTTAATGAAGTAAAGACTCTCACAAGCAGTTACTAATGAAAAAAAATCACCTAATTCGTGATGCCCTAGATATTTCAACAGAAGGGAAATAAGTGAGCCCCTTAGAAGCAAGTAATAGTACTAAATTAGAAGAGACACATGAGAAATGCAAAAGAATCATTAGTTAACCTACAAAATAGTTCACAATATAACAATGATCACAATCACATAAACAACATGCATCCAACAAGAATACATACTAAAGAAAACGAATTAGTTCATTAGCATTATCATAAGTGAAACAATATACATTACAAATATATAAAGGATAGCCTTACTACATCCACGACATATGAATGAAGGGGTGTCGTCTCTAAGATTTTATTGTAGAGTAAAAGTTCCAAGCATACAATTACATTGATAAGACACTAGCCCCAATAGTGGAACATGAAGCCAACACTTGCTTCTCCAAAGAATGATATTCCTCCTATGTTAAACTAAAGAATCCAAGGCTTCAAATCAAAGCTTCCAAGTCCTCTGCTTGGGTTATGAGGATTTATTTATAAAAAATGGCATAACTTTTCATCTCCCATTGTGACCATTGAGCTTCCCTCATGATTGTTTGACTTCTTTTGTCTTTTCCTAACCAATGACTTTTCATATTCCATAATTGTCACTCGGACTTCTACTTAATTTCAAATATAATAATACAAAAACCCATATGAGACCAAAATGGGTAGAGCCTAATAAGACAAACTAGACACATCAAGCTTGAGTTTGAGGAAACTCTAGCTCATCAACTTCAATTTGTAAATATTTAGTTACATATTGATTCCAAGCTTTGTATTGTGAGATGGTCTCCTCAAACTTGCAAAAAGATTAGGTTGATAGTGGAATCTAGCTTCTATTGCATCTGGGTAGACAATTTTGGAACTAGTTTGTGTCTCCTTCTTTAATAAGAAAAACATAGTATTGATCTTAGTAGGGCCACCAATATATTTTTGCATGGTGTGTCCATTAATCTCCAGTCTTCTTTGGTAGCAATCTGCTTTAGCTGGTCCAAGTATTCTAAAACTTCTCGCCTAACCGTGTTTCTGCCCTTTGCCTCTGTAAATGACCCAACTGAAAGGATCTTATGAGATTTCACCAAGGATTCCACACCATCGTACAACCATGCATAGGAAGACAAGATGTTGGATATGAAAGGGTTGAGTTGTTTATTGCTTTGCATAAGCATTCTAACTTCATCTTTCTCCAACTCAGCTTGTTGTCTTGTTTTCCTAGCCAATTCTAGTGGTGCACCTTTGTACTTCATTCCCCATTCATGAATTGTAGTGATCGCTGCATGAATTACTTTCAGAGATTTTTCATTCTCCCATGATTTCTTCTACATATCATGCAAGGGGACAATTAATTTATGCACAGTGACCAACTCCTCATAAATATTCATCATAATGTCTCCCAATGCTTGAACTTGACAATATATAGCCGCCAAAATCTCCTTCAAGTAACATGTGCGGAAGACAAATTCTGAGTTTCTTCTTGGAGTTGTTATATTTGTTGCCTCACATCTTCGAAATCCTTTGCCATTTGTTTATTTTCTGCCATTAAATAATATGTATTTTCCTTCGAAGATCTTGCAAAGGTCAAGTTAGCTACGACAATGGATTGAGTATTCCTTCTGGTATCTATGACAATCACCTTTTCTGTATTAATAAAAGTGAGACATGTGAGGTCATTGGGGAAATGCTTCTTCCTTGCTTGCAAAATTATTCTTTGAATCTTATTGAAATTCAGGTTGAGAATATCCATGGTCAGGATATCATCTGAAGGAGCAATCTCTTCTTCATCACCTAGTGTTGCCCATTTGTAAGAGGAGGCAGAGATTGATTGATGATTTGTTTTGTATTGGGCATAAGATCAACATCTTGGTTTTGTTTCCCTTTTTCTACCTCTCTGTCTTGGACAACTATTAGCTCTTCAATTGTAATATCCCAAATTGAAATTTACAACAAATAATAGATGCATGAACTAAGTTATAGCAAATAATTTTTTTTACACAAACAGCAGTCAATAGAACACAATAAACAATGTGAATAACTGAGCCATTTTAATGTGAAGAACTGAGTACATCAAATAATAAGAAAGATATAATCTGGGCTTGCTATAGCAAGCAAGGAAAGATTCCAGGTGAATATTATGGTACCCAAATGTTGGAGATGGTTCTACTACCAAATTTGCATCCTCCTAGAGAAAAATATTGCTACCACTGGAATTCGAAGTTGTTTCTCAGAGGTTCGAATTTGAAGACCAGTGTAGCAGGATGTCTTTAGAGTTGAGAAGGTGACCTTCAATGGACTCAGGATAGAGTATGCCTTGGAAATCACCTCAAATTTTGTTGCATGGATGCAGTATTGGATGACAATGGATTACTTGAATATGTCAACACAGATATTCCAAGACCACCAACAACTCATGTTTATGACCTTGCACAGTGGAAGAAAGATGTAGTCAAGGCGAGAAGAATAATCTTGGAGGCAGCATGGGATCAAATTGTCTCGAATCTCCATGAAAAAGAAACTTCATTCGCGATGTGGAAAGCACTAACATAATTGCTCGAGAATAGTACTAACCACAAAAATATGGCTCTCAAGGATAAACTTCGAAGTATCAAGATGCAGAAGAATGACACTAAACTGTTGTATCTAAGCAGGTTGACACAATGTCATGATGAATTAGGCAGGGTCGGTGTTATTGTCCCTGAATATGAATTGGTAATCCTAGCCCTTCTGGGCCTTCCTAAGAGCTAGCATAGCTATCAAGATTCGACGAACAAGAGGGAGAAACTACTAAATTGGGAACGCTTATGGTCTGAATTGATGCAGGAGGAAATAAGGCGGAATACAAGAGATGGGACTTCATCTAAGGGAGAGGATGAAGAAAAATTTGCATTGGCTAAAAAGGAAACTAAGGTAAAAGGGAGGAAACACTAATCCAAACCAGAATCTAGTCAACGGGGAAAGAAGAAATATATGTCAAAAATTAACTGATTCCATTGTCATGAATTCAGGCACTATGCTACGAAGTGTCCACACAAAAAGGCAAGAAAGAAGACCTTTTGAGGAGCAGCATGTGAAGCTTTGGCTTCACAGTACGATCTTGACTTTACCCTCATTGCATGCATGGCCAGCACAGTGATGGGGAGTGTATGGCACTCGGACTCAGGTGCATCATTCCACATGAAAAGGTGTAGAGACTTTTTCAGTGACCTGGAAGAAAAAGATTTGCAATGCACATCGATATGGACGATGATGGAAGGTATAGCTTGACCAGGATTGGTATAGTCACCTTTCATAAGGATTCGGGCTCCCTCCTCAAGCTCAAGGATGTCATGTTCGTTCTAGGCCTAAAGAAAAATCTCATCTCTATTGCAATTTTGGAAGATCATGGTTATGATGTGAACTTGAGCAAAGGAAAGGCAATCCTAAGACACATAGCCATGGGATAGGTGAAGAAAATCGGGGTTCATGTGAAGAACATGTACAAGCTAGATGTGGAGGATTGTGATGCATTAAGCAGAATAAGGTGGTGTAGAAATTATGATGTAGATTCGAAAATGCTCATTAAACTTACTAAAACATAAGACTCAAATCTACTCTACTATTCTGCGGAATTCAATTCACGATTGAGAACACAAATCATAAACATGCAAGAAGAATTATTACACATGCACAGATATTTATCTAGGGAAAAGAAACTGCTCAAAACCCATTCCTATTTGTATTGTATTAATCAAATAATAAAGATGAAATACATATGATTTCTCAATCTCAAGCACAACCTGCAAGTGTATAGTCTATCCCTCTACCTGACTGACTAACTCTGGCCAACACTTAGCCAATTTTCAGCCATCAAAGCTCGTGTTTCCTTGCATTTTTCCTTGAGGAAATTAGCCCCTATTATTTAGTAAATTCCCTCAATTGGATTGCGCAATTCCTCTAGGTTCATCCTCTGACTACATGCACCACCTGTACACTTCGGAATAGTCTACAATTGATAGTACATTTCCGTAGAATCTCCATCTCAACTAGGTAACTCAACTTCTCTACATGTATTAGTTATTTTGAGTTGATTTATTAGTTAATTGGTTCACTGAGTGTGGTTTAAGTTACACTTCCACAACTTGACCTTCCACTAGTTCGTCCAACAGTTAGAACTAGTTTAACCGACCATAACTCAATTTAACTAAAATAGATTGCTACAAATTAGAAATCAATCATATTGAACTGAACTCAAGCTTCCCCAACTCAAATTGACTGAGTTAATTGAGTGACAAGTGTCATGAGACCTCAGTTAACTACCTCCAAGATTTTTTTTGAAATGGAAATTTGAATTCTCTAGTTTGACCAAGGCAAAGTCAAATTGATATTTTCTTCCTACATTTTCAACACTCCCTCTCAGAAAGAAGGGGATTATCGACCACCCTTATCATGCACCTTTGGAACTCGAACTTCCCTCTTACAAGGCCTTTGTAAAAATTTTAGCATCTTGTTCCTCTGTAGGAATGTACTGCAACAACATTATCTGCCTCTGCACACAGTCTCATAAATCGTGATACATATATATATTATATATATATATATATATATATATATATATATATATATTATATATATATATATATATGCTTGGATCGATCGTGAAAAATAGGATTTTCAAAGAGCTTGATGAAACTCTGATTATCATAGTAAATCACAATTGGATCCATCATCTGACCAAACAATCCAACAAGTATCTCTCTCATCCAAATCGCCTCACATGTTGCTTAACTTTCAGCCATGTATTCTACCATTGTGGACCCAACACTGAAAATTCCACCTGATGTACTCTTTCAGTCTGATGGACTCCCTGCCCAATCTGCATTTGTGAAGCCACACAGCTTCGATCCCTTTATCCATCTATACCATAGTCCAAACTAGGTAATACTTTTAAGGTACCATAGAACATGCTTAGATGCCTTCCAAAATAGTTTGGTTGGCCTAACCATAGTTTGGCTCATTTGGTTGACTGCATAGCACATATCTGGTCTTGTGTTCACAAGATACATTAGTGAACCTACCAACTCCCGATAAACAGTAGCATCCACTTCCTTACTTTCCTGCAGTTGGTTGCTAGAGGAGTCTCCATGTGTTTGCAATTGTCCATACGGAACCTCTCAAGTATCTCATTGGCATTCCTCTATGGATTTATTGAGGAGGAGGTGTATATTGAGCAACCAGAAGGCTCCTAGACTTTTGATCAAGAGTCTCATGTTTATAGACTCAAGTGAGCATTGTATGGTCTCAAGCAAGCACCTCGTGCATGGTAAACCAGGATCGATAGTTATCTCACTCGTTTGGGCTTCACCAAAAGTGAAGCAGATGAGAACCTCTATCATATCTTGGTAGAAGGTAAATTGTTTATTATTGTCTTATATGTTGATGATTTGATTTTAACTGGTGATGAGCAGTTGATCAAATCTTACAAGGATGACCTTGAAAGAGAGTTTGAAATGAATGACATGGGTCTCATGCACTACTTCCTTGGATTGGAAGTATGGAAAGGCGATGGGGAATTGTTTTTCTCTCAGGGATAGTATGCCAATGAGATACTTCAGAGGTTTCGTATGAATAGTTGCAAACACATGGAGATGCCTCTAGAAACCAACTAGAGCAAAGAGGATGCCACTTCAGGTGAGGAAGTGGATGCCACTATTTACCAACAATTGGTGCATTCACTAATGTATCTTGTGAACACATGACCAGATATGTGCTATGCAGTCAACCACCTGAGCCAAGCTATGGTTAGGCCAACGAAATTATTTTGGAGGGCAGTTAAGCATGTTCTATAGTACCTCAGAGGCACTACCCAATTTGGACTATGGTACAGACGGACAGATGGAGTGAAGTTTTGTCACTTCACAGATGCAGATTAGGTGGAGAGTCCATCAAACTAAAAGAGTACATCAAGTGGAATTTTCTGTGTTGGGTTTGCAACGGTTTCTTGGTACAGCAGGAAGTAAAGATCTATGGCACTCAGCTCAGCAGAAATATAATAGATGGCTTCCAGTCAAGCATCATGTGAGGCAATCTGGATGAGAAAGATATGTGTTGAATTGTTTGGTCAGATGATGTATCCAATTGTGATCTACTATGATAATCAGAGTTCCATCAAGCTCTCTGAAAATCATGTTTTTCATGATCGATCCAAGCATATAGATATCTGGTATCACCATTTGCAGGATTGTGTGCAAAGACGCATAATGTTGTTGTAGTACATTCCGACAGAAGAACAAGATGAAGATATTTTGATAGAGACTTTGTCAGGAGGGAAGTTCGAATTCCACCGGTGCAAGATAGGGGTGGTTGATAATCCCTTTCTTGCTATGAGGGAGTGTTGAAAAATGCAGCAAGAAATTCTCAAATTGATTTTGCCTTGATTAAATTGAGAAAATTTGAATTTCCACATCAGCAGACAACTTGTGTGATATGGCTTGTGTCACCCTATTTAGTCAGTAAATTCGAGTTGGAGTTAGAGTTCAGTTCAGCATGTGTCATTGCTAATTTGTAATAATCAAGGTCAGTTATCTCAAGTTGTTTTCAGTTAAGCTAGTTCCAACTTTTGGAAGAACTAATGGAAAGGTCAGTTAAGTAGTGGGACTTTAGTCAAACTCAGTTATCATCTAGTTAACTAATCAATCAGCCCAAAAGAGCTAGTGCATACAGATAATTCGAGTTAACCAATTGAGGTGGAGATTCCAAGGCAGTGTAACATCAGTTGTAGGCTAGTCTTGAGTGTACAGGTGTTGCATGCAGTCAGATGATCAGCATAAGGAATTGCGCAATTCAATTAGAGGAATTTCATCAATAATAGGGGCCTAATTCCTCAAGGAACAACGCAAGGAAATAGGAGCTCAAGTAGAGACAAAATTTGACTAAGTCTGGGTCGGAGGCTTTCAGTGAGAAGAGAGATAGTTTATGCACTTGCAGGGTGTGCTCAGTTGAGCAAAGCAATTGTATCAGTTCACCATGGCCAATTTCTCGAGATCCTTTTCTACCATTGATAAGAGATCAATATCTGAAGTAGAGAATAGATCCCTTGAGTCTAACGTAAATGAACATGAGAAAGTTGAGGACCCTAAGAACTGGAACCCGCCTGCATTAAATACTAAAGAGGTCTATCCAGTCCCCATTATGTTCAAACTATCAAAGAAATATTACTTGAAAGAAGTTGAACTCAAAGTCAGAATTAAAGGTCCGTCTGTACAAATAGTAGGTTTAAATTTGTTCTCAGAAGATGAAATCAAAAGGTTCAGAAAATATGTTGTTGAAGGAAGATTTTATTACTTACATTTTGGAGCAACTAGAATTGGTTTAGCTCCATTATTTAGACATGGGTTAAATACTCCTTGTATAGCAGAGTTATTTGACACAAGGCATCATACATATGATCATGCCTGCATAGGAACAATATTGGGAAATCTGTCATCAGGATGTCAGCATGGAACAATCTTCCCTGATTATGCTATCACTCTTACAGATGTTCATCTTAAAGACTGTTGGAAAGCCTTGATAGGAGTACAAGGACTATCTATGGTAGATGATAGTGAATTTATGTCTGTAATAGTTCAAACATCCTTCCAGTTAACTAATACTGTGCATCCAAAGCTGAAACAGCCGGTGTTAAAGGATTGTGTCACAGTAGGGGTAGGAAATGCACAAATTGAAGGTGTGCATTATGATAAGGAATCCTTACCCAATGATTGGTATGTTCAGTACAAATATTTGGCCGCAGACAATACAAATAGTATGATTAAGAGGATGTCTGTTGCAGATGGTTGTGTTAAGATAATTCCTAATCCTAACCAATCCAGAATTCCCAGGCCAATAGTCTTACCAGAAAAGCATGTACTACCAGTCGAAGAACCAATCCATCATAGTGGAAGAAGATCCTTTTATAGACAAGTTTCCATACCAGAAGAACCTTCCACCAGTACACCCCGGTCTGATAATCAGTTGTATATACTAGAGGAAAATCCATTTTTTGCAGTAAATAAGATGTTCATAACTCATGTAAATACTTTTCCACCCGTAGAAGAATTTCAGTTTGCTAATAGGAGATTTGTTAAATGAGGAAAGTGGCCATTCAAAACAAAGTTCTGTGTTTCCTCATCTCAAACCAGACAGCCACCTACAAGAGCAGATTGTGCTCCATTGCTAGAACACAATTCTCAGAACCAAAATGATATGGATCAAGTTTATCAGGTAGGAAACTATCTGACCACTTGGTGCTCACATGCTGAAGATGCTCTAGATGATCTAGGATGACAAGCAGATTTGATCAATGATAACCTTAAGTTGCTTTACGATGAGAAACAGGCAGAAAAGAGAGAAAGAGAAGAGAGGAGAAAAAGGAAACAGAAAAAGAAGGCCAAACAAATTCCTAAATTTCATGTAGATATGTCCACACCCAATTTTTGGGATTTGGAAGAAGAAGAAGAACAAGATAAATGAGAAACAGCTGTTTCTAGTGCAGGAGAAGGAACTTCTAGAGACACTGGGAAATTAACCAGTGAGACAAAATCAATGAAATCATTCAAAGTCGATAAACCCTTTGAGTCAAAGAAGGAAGTTATGACCCTAGAACAAGCTGCCTCTAGATTCTCGTCCTTCATCTTCCCGTCAACAAACAATCAGAATAAAGCTCATATTCTGAAAGATTTCACTAAATATCCTAGAATCGAAGAAGACCTATTTGCAGCCAATACTGGTAGCTATATACTAGATCTTGATAATTCTTCAAATCCAGGAGAATCTATCAGAATCTGGATTGGAGCATTATACCAGATGCAGGTCACTACAAAATTGGACAATTTATCCATTATGATTCTAGCTGAAGAAAGAATGACTCGAATTGTTTGTGACTGGTGGATGGGACCATCAGATGAAGAAAGAAGAGCAGTCATGAAAGTTGGGCTATCCACACTAGAAATATTGTTGAAAACACAATTTGTGCCAGAACCAGTAGATGAGAAAAGGCAAATTATAACTGATCTTAGCCGCATGGAACTGAAAGATCTAAAGTATTTAGATCAATTTAACAAAGATTATATGGCTAAGGTATTCAAAGCTAGTCTCACCAATGATCTTGCTCAAAAAAAATCATTTTTATCAAAGCTACCAGGCAATTTGGGAGATCTTGTAATGAAGGATCTAGAGATACAAATGAAAATTCTAGATCAGATTTATTGGGTTGATCTTTTGTTTAGAGTTTCAAAAAAGGTAAAATATTTATGCTGGTAGAAGAAAGCACATGACATCGCACCCAGTTCAGATGTCTGCAAACAAGTACTACCATGGACACCTTTTAAGACAAAGAAGAAAACCAGAAGGTATGGTAGGTTCAAACCCAAAAGAATATCTAACCCAAAGAATCCTTTCAAAAGATTTAGATTTTTGAAGAAAAGGACAAAGCCTCGAAACAACAATTGTTGTTTCATCTGTAAAAAAACAAGGACACTTTGCAAGGAAGTGCCCCCAGAGTTCATCTAGCAAACTCAAAGCATGTGTAGATATTGAAGAGTTTCAAGATGACTGGTCAGTTTTAGAGTCAGATGATGATATTTCAGATGTATATATGCTTACTGAAGTTTCAGATGTTGAAGAAGATAATGAAAATGTACAGAAAATGAATTTATGACCATCTTGTACAGAGAGTGATTTTTCAAGTGAACAGCATTACAGTGATGAGGAGAGTTGTTCAGACACTGAATTGACAAGTGAAACAGAAGACGATTCAGATGATGAATCAGTAGGTACAATATCAGTTACAAAGGACAAAGGTAAGTGCTCTGCATCACCTTTGCCTCATCTGAATTCTTTCTGTCCATATGAAAAAAGAACAACAACTTCAACCAGTTTGCCACAACCAGAGGTCAAAAGAGAAAATACATTATTGAAAAAGATTGTCAAAACCAATAGTCTTATTTATATTCCAGTTCAAGTGCAAGTTAAAAATGAGTGGATTTCCGTAGATGCATTTGTTGATACTGGAGGATCAAATAACTTGGCAAGACCATCTTTGTTCAAACCTCTGTGGAAACCATTAAAAAACATACTGGTTTCAGAAACCATTGGAGGCACTGTGAGCCTCACACATTATGTAGACAATGTTTCTTTAAAAGTTGGAGGGAGTATTATAAAATTTCAGCAATCCAGCATTATGATCCCTCAGCAAGCTTAATGTTGGGAATGTCGTTGCTAAACTCTGTGCTACCAATTACAATCAGCCAGGATAAGCTGATTATTAATTTAAAAAAGAAAGCTATCTCTGTACCTAGATTGTTTTTGGAAAATTCAGAAGCTAGGCATGAGAATAGTCAAAAAAGAGCAGGAACCAGGAGGCCATTAAAAGATTCAAACGATTGGCAAGAAGTCCTACAATTTTATGAAGCCAGAGCAGAAAACAAATCAAAACAATTGGCATGTATTGATCCCAACTGGTCTACAGAACATCATGATATTCATCAAAGACTTCTAAAGAGTTGCTCGGACAATCCACAGCAATTCTGGGAAACAGAGAGTCCGATGCAAGAGATTGTCACCTTACATGACAATGGAGTAAAAGGTAAGCTGATTCCCTGCACACCAGCTGATGAGCAAGAAATAAAGAATCAGATTCAAGAGCTACTAAAAATGCAGCTTATTGAGCCTAGCAAATCTCATTACGCTTGTTCTGCATTTCTAGTAAGAAATCATTCTGAGATTGTAAGAGGTAAGCCGAGGATGGTTATAAACTATAAACCTCTTAATGCCATAACTCAGAATTTTAACTATCCATTGCAAAGGCCAGAACAATTATGCAGAAGATTCAGCACAGTAAGGTGTTCAGTAAATTTGATATGAAGTCAGGATATTATCAAATCCAAATCCAGCCAGAAGACCGGCACAAAACTGCATTCAATTGTCCAGCCGGGTTTTATCAATGAAAAGTTGTTCCGTTTGGACTGAAAAATGCCCCTGCATTCTTCCAGAGAAGAAAGGATTATATTTTTGCAAAATATGATTTTATTGTGACATACATAGATGATATATTGATTCATAGTCCAGTTGTACATACTCATCTAGAGCATTTAGAGATTTTTCTTAAAGAAGTAAAATAGCATGGGATAGTTCTGTCAGAAAGGAAAATGTCTTTGTTTCAGGATAGCATTGAGTTTTGGGGGATTAATGTTGCTAATGGTGCTATTCAGATGCAACCCCATGTGCTAACCAAATTAACACAATTTCCTGATGAATTGAAGGACACAAAGACAATTCAGAGATTTTTGGGAGTACTGAATTATCTTCACAAATATATTCCAAACTTGTCAGAAAAAAAAGCCCCAATCAAAAGACACACCAACCAAGGATGGTCACAGGAATCGACTGAAGCAGACAAAAAACTAAAGGAAGAATGTCAGTATCTTCCAAGACTTCAGCCACCAGGTGATGGTTTACTTATTTTACAGACTAATGCTTCTTTAGATTTTTGGGTAGTTGTACTTCTAGAACAAAGAAAAGGCAGTGAAGGTAACGTCGAAGAGAAACTGTGTGGATATGCTTCTGGAGAATTCACACCAAGCCAGAAGAATTACTTCATAGCTGAAAAGGAGACTTTGGCTATTTTTAAATAGATTCAGCGTTTTGAGGTATATCTCACTCCAGTCAAGTTTCTGATTAGAACAGACTCCAAAAATTTCAAATATTTCTTATCTGCAAAAATTTCAAGGCAAATTGCAAAAGGCAGGATTTTAGCCTGGCAGATTTTGTTTCAGCGGTTCGACTTTGAAGTCGAATGGATTCCAGGCAATTCTAATTTTTTGACAGACTCCTTAACTAGAGACATGAACAAGATGTTTATAACTTGTAAATATTCAGTTTTTGAAATTCCAGGCAAAACTCCAAAGGATGATAATTTTGCCACTCTTGTAGATAGATTTCGAATTCTTGAAAATCATGCAGGTTTTGTTGCAGATGAGATTAAAAAGGTGGTAGGATTGAGATTAAGAAGAAACATGTGGATAAGAAAGTGCCAAGCTTGGCAATCAAAGAATTTGGGCATCTCCCTAGGCCTAGACGACAATTTGGTAAAAGTTTTCCCTTTTCCAAATATGAAAGTAAAACTCTTCTTTAGGAGTTTATGTGATTTATGGTCTAGTGCGTTCACTAAAGAAATGATCTGGACACTCAGGATTCTAAATTATTATCAGATCATTGGAAGTGTTGATTTTGCACTAAGCATTTATACAGGTGCAAAGATTTTGGATCTTGAAAAAATCCCCATCAAGGAAGAATTAATAAAGTTCTTAGTATCTTTAAAGATTCCAGATATTTTCGAAGAACTGGAAGCCTCCTTCTTACAAAGAGTCGACGAGAATTATGCAATCACTGATACATTTCCTCAATATGAGATCTTTGAAAAATTTGCAGATTAGGAAATCAAAGGAGGAGTGTGCAGAAAAATACAAGTTACCAGAGTGTCTCAATGTATCCAAAGGTCACTACAATACTTAAGAACATTTGCTTTTCCTTGGGATTTTCATAGTTTGAGACTAAGAGAAAGCATAGACTCAAATCCATTTGCTCAGGTGTTTAGTCACGAAAGGATTGGTGAAATAGAAGTTGGTAACAATCAAGAACTAATCAAGCAGCATGCCGATTGGTTCCATGAGTTTGGAAATCTAAGATTGGTTGAGAAGCTCCAAATTCTTAACAAAATGAATGACTTACAGGGATAGCCTAAAGTTTTAAAATTTGCAGTTAATCAAAAGGCACTAGTCACTATTTTAGTTCTTTCTCCAAACTGGAATAATAATGTCATTCAAATAATTAGCTTAATGATTTCCAAAAGAATATGCACATCAATGATTTTTGAGCTCAGATGGCAGCATCGAGATGTTTTAAATGAAAACTATAGACTATGGATCCAGCACGCTATTGAAAGATCCACCAACATGTTCCAAATCTTTAAATGGGAACTATTAGATGGCATCGAGTTGGCAGTACAGGGATCACCTGCAACCCGGAAGGCTTTTAAAGATTATTTTCTTGATATTGAGATAAGTGCTTTGCCTTTTTTGAACAAGTGGGAAAAGCAAGAAGTGATGCATACACCTCAGCAGCCGGGCCTCCACAAGATAAAAACGAATATTGTAAGGGGAGAATCATAATCAATAGCGTCTTGAAGGACAATAATTCCACCAAAAGGAAAATATGAACTCACAGATGCTCAGGACCCAAATGAAGGAATCGACGAAGAGTACAACCGATTGATGGACCTCCACCACCAGAGAATAATTGATGAATACGAACAATCTCCAAGATCGTCAGAAGAAGACATGTGGGAAAACAGGAGTCCGATGGGACCCTGGTAGAATCTTTTGCTAGCAATGTGACAATATCGTCACATGTTGTAGCAGGATTCCTTGTACTAGAAAGTATTGAGTAGACACCGTCGGTGAAAGAAATACCGATATGACCCTCAATAATTTCTTTGTTATGTCATTGCTTAGAGAGGTTTATATTCTCTAGGAGTCTATTTAAGAAGGGGTCTTCAGAAGTTCAAGGCATCGTTCGAGAGAGAGAACTTGTGAGGAATGAACTCTGAGACATCTCTATTGTAATAAGCTTTGTGTATTTTGTTTGCTTTTATTAATATCGAAACCTACTGGGCTGCCTGTCTGAGGACAGTTCCTGTATCCGAAAGAGGTTTGAGCTATAAGGCGCTGGAGAGTAGAAGACCCGTGGAGAGAGGTCGTGTGACTCACGCATGGTCGCCTGAGGATAGGATATCTGCATCAGATCTGTTGTTTGGGAAAGCTGCAACTTTAATTAAAAGTGAGTTCCACATGCATAAAAGCTTTATCATTTATCTTTATCTCCGCTTTAAGTCTCTGTTCGAATGTTGTTGAATGTTTTATCTCAATATCAAGAAAAGAATCTTTAAAAGCCTTCCCGGTTGCAGGTGGAATTATTATCCTTTTACTTCTTCAAGAAAAATCTCTAAATGCTCTAGATGAGTATGTACATCTGGACTATGAATCAATATATCATCTATGTATGTCACAATAAAATCATATTTTGCAAAAATATAATCCATTCTTCTTTGGAAGAATGCAGGGGCATCTTTCAGTCCAAAGGGAACAACTTTCCATTGATAAAACCCGGTTGGACTGATGAATGCAGTTTTGTGCCGATCTTCTGGCTGGATCTGGATTTGATAATATCCTGACTTCATATCAAATTTGTTGAACACCTTACTATGTTGAATCTTCTGCATAATTGTTTCTGGCCTTGGCAATGGATAGTTAAAATTCTGAGTTATGGCATTAAGAGGTTTATAGTTTATAACCATCCTCGGCTTACCTCTTACAATCTCATAATGATTTCTTACTAGAAATGCAGAACAAGCGTAATGAGATTCGCTAGGCTCAACAAGTTGCATTTTTAGTAGCTCTTGAATCTGATTCTTTATTTCTTGCTCATCAGCTGGTGTGCAGGGAATCAGCTTACCTTTTACTCCATTGTCATGTAAGGTGACAATCTCTTGCATCGGACTCTCTGTTTCCCAGAATTGTTGTGGATTGTCCGAGAAACTCTTTAGAAGTCTTTGATGAATATCATGTTGTTCTGTAGACCAGTTGGGATCAATACATGCCAATTGTTTTGATTTGTTTTCTGCTCTGGCTTCATAAAATTGTAGGACTTCTTGCCAATCGTCTGAATCTTTTAATGGCCTCCTGGTTCCTACTCTTTTTTTACTATTCTCATGCCTAGCTTCTGAATTTTCCAAAAACAATCTAGGTACAGAGATAGCTTTCTTTTTTTAATTAATAATCAGCTTATCCTGGTTGATTGTAATTGGTAGCACAGAGTTTAGAAACGGCATTCCCAACATTAAGCTTGCTGAGGGATCATAATGCTGGATTGCTGAAATTTTTATAATACTCCCTCCAACTTTTAAAGAAAATTGTCTACATAATGTGTGAGGCTCACAGTCCCTCCAGTGGTTTCTGAAACCAGTATGTTTTTTAATGGTTTCCACAGAGGTTTGAACAAAGATGGTCTTGCCAAGTTATTTGATCCTCCAGTATCAACAAATGCATCTACTGAAATCCACTCATTTTTAACTTGGACTTGAACTGGAGTGTAAATAAGACTATTGGTTTTGACAATCTTTTTCAATAATGTATTTTCTCTTTTGACCTCTGGTTGTGGCAAACTGGTTGAAGTTGTTGTTCTTTTTTCATATGGACAGAAAGAATTCAGATGAGGCAAAGGTGATGCAGAGCACTTACCTTTGTCCTTTGTAACTGATATTGTACCTACTGATTCATCATCTGAATCTTCTTCTATTTCACTTGTCAATTCAGTGTCTTAACAACTCTCCTCATCACTGTAATGTTGTTCACTCGAAAAATCACTCTCTGTAAAAGATGGACATAAATTCATTTTCTGTACATTTTCATTATCTTCTTCAACATCTGAAACTTCAGTAAGAATATATACATCTGGAATTTCATCATCTGACTCTACAACTGACCAGTCATCTTGAAACTCTTCAATATCTACACATGCTTTGAGTTTGCTAGATGAACTCTGGGGGCACTTCCTTGCAAAGTGTCCTTCTTTTTTACAGATGAAACAACAATTGTTGTTTCGAGGCTTTGTCCTTTTCTTCAAAAATCTAAATCTTTTGAAAGGCTTCTTTGGGTTAGATATTCTTTTGGGTTTGAACCTACCATACCTTCTGGTTTTCTTCTTTGTCTTAAAAGGTGTCCATGGTAGTACTTGTTTGCAGACATCTGAACTGGGTGTGATGTCATGTGCTTTCTTCTACCAGCATAAATATTTTACCTTTTCTGAAACTCTAAACAGAAGATCAACCCAATAAATCTGATCTAGACTTTTCATTTGTATCTCTAGATCCTTCATTACAAGATCTCCCAAATTGCCTGGTAGCTTTGATAAAAATGAAATTTTTTGAGAAAGATCATTGGTGAGACTAGATTTGAATACCTTAGCCATATAATCTTTGCTAAATTGATCTAAATACTTTAGATCTTTCAGTTCCATGCGGCTAAGATCAGTTATAATTTGCTTTTTCTCATCTACTGGTTTTGGCACAAATTGTGTTTTCAACAATATTTCCAGTGTGAACAGTCCAGCTTCCATGACTGCTCTTATTTCTTCATCTGATGGTCCCATCCACCAGTCACAAACAATTCCAGTCATTCTTTTTTCATCTAGAATCATAATGGATAAATTGTCCAATTTTGTAGTGACCTGCATCTAGTATAATGCTCCAATCCATATTCTGATAGATTCTCCTGGATTTGAAGAATTATCAAGATCTAGTATATAGCCACTAGTATTAGCTGCAAATAGGTCTTCTTCAATTCTAGGATATTTAGTGACATCTTTCAGAATATGAGCTTTATTCTAATTGTTTATTGACGAGAAGATGAAGGACGGGAATCTAGAGGCAGCTTGTTCTAGGGTCATAACTTCCTTCTTTGACTCAAAGGGTTTATCGACTTTGAATGATTTCGTTGATTTTGTCTCACTGATTAATTTCCCAGTGTCTCTGGAAGTTCCTTCTCCTACACTAGAAACAGTTGTTTCTCGTTTATCTTGTTCTTCTTCTTCTTCCAAATCCCAAAAATTGGGTGTGGACATATCTACATGAAATTTAGGAATTTGTTTGGCCTTCTTTTTCTGTTTCCTTTTTCTCCTCTCTTCTCTTTCTCCCTTTTCTGCCTGTTGCTCATCATAAAGCAACTTAAGGTTATCATTGATCAAATCTGCTTGTCGTCCTAGATCATCTAGAACATCTTCTGCATGTGAGCACCAAGTGGTCAGATAGTTTCCTACCTGATAAACTTGATCCATATCATTCTGGTTCTGAGAATTGTGTTCTAGCAATGGAGCACAATCTGCTCTTATAGGTGGCTGTCTGGTTTGAGATGAGGAAACACTGAACTTTGTTTTGGGTGGCCACTTTCCTTATTTAAATAATTTTATCATCAACAGTGTCTTGAAGTACAATAATTCCACCAAAAGGAAAAGATGAACTGACAGATGCTCAGGACCCAAATGAAGGAATCGACGAAGAGTACAACCGATTGATGGACCTCCACCACCAGAGAATAATTGATGAATACGAACCATCTCCAGGATCGTCAGAAGAAGACATGTGGGAAAACAGGAGTCCGATGGGACCCTGGTAGAATCTTTTGCTAGCAATGTGATAATATGGTCACATGTTGTGGCAGGATTCCTTGTACTAGAAAGTATTGAGTAGACACCGTCGGTGAAAGAAATATCGACAAGACCCTCAATAATTTCTTTGTGATATCATTGCTTAGATAGGTTTAGATTCTCTAGGAGTCTATTTAAGAAAGGGTCTTCAGAAGTTCAGGGCATCGTTCGAGAGAGAGAACTTGTGAGGAATGAACTCTGAGACATCTCTTTTGTAATAAGCTTTGTGTATTTTGTTTTCTTTACATCTCTATTCATTTGATTAAAACAAATAGGCATTGTGGATTTTTAGCAGATTTCTTTCCCCAAATAAAAATGCTTGTTGCATGTGTGTTATTTCTTCTTACATGTGTGAGATTTTTGTTCTAAATTGTGAATTAATGTCCATTAGGAAGTAGAGTAGGTTTGTGTGTTGTGATTTTGATTAAAACTTCATGGGTAGTTGAAAATATACAACCTAATTTCTACAGAGATGAATTCCCTCCCTCAGTTTCCAGTCATTAAGCTATACAGATAAGTGTATCTACTTTCGCTTTTATTAACTTATGAATGTTGAATAATTTTATTGTGGGTTATAACAATGAATGTATCAGTATGCTTATGGAGGAATGGCGTTATTCATGGTTTCCCTTAATGAGATGCATATGTGATTGTTCTTGTGGTTTGAAAGGGACTTGCAGATCCATCTGAATGTTGATACTTTCCTGGGTGCAAGGTTAATTACAAAGCATGTATGCTTATTTGTTTAGTTCAGATGATTTCCATTGGGTATGACTTCTATTGTTTATTATATCATGAATTCCATGGTTATCTATTATTTATAGACTGGTGAAATTTTTTTGTTGATGTTGTGTGGCATGTTATATCAGTAGATCTTAAAGTGCTTGTTGGATTGATTATGTGATTAATGGACTATTGTGTCTTGTTGGATTTGATAGTGCTTGTTTGATCCATTATTGCGTTCAATGGATTTGATAGTGCTTGTTTCATCCATTATGCAATTAATGGATCAAGCCAGAACTTCACCTCCCCTTGCACCAAACTTTGGTCTCCCCTTGCACCAAACTTTGGCCTTCCTTTGCACTACGCTTCAACTTCTAGCTCTATTTTTATGCTCATCCTTCAAATAGGATAGAATTGTTAAGTATTAACATGAGAAATACAAGCAAGCAAATTGGCAGAAAAGGGCTAACGCCTATGTTTTTTATTCTATTAGTCTCAAAATATGAATTTATAATACATCAATGGACCCTCTAGATCTTCTAGATCACGGTGAAAATTCATCAGTGGACCATCATTACACCTCATCAAGATAAGAACTAAATGTCATAACAAGTGTATTCTCGAACTTTGTGGTTGTCTAGGGAATCATATTCTAACAAGATCTTGGCCCTTATTCACTCAATTAAATCTAGGAAACATATGTTATAGGTCAGCAAAAGAGGTTCATTTGTTTAGCAAAGTGTGACCTTCAATAGGTATAAACTCAACCTAAACCAGCCTTAATTTGGCCTTCAGAGACAATCCTAAACTCAACCCTTAATGCACCAGAATTTAGCCTCAAAAAAATATGAAAACCTTTCCCAAAAAATCCCTTCAAGAATATGTCAAAACCATTCAATAGAGATTTGCTTCAACTTGTATTTCTTCAACTCATATTTCCACCCTCAGCTCGACCTCATCTTCTCCTTCACTACCTAAAATGGACTTCAAAAATTCCTCAAGAGAATTTCCTAAATACCTCCTCCTAATGCCTATATGTAGTGCTCTTTGGGGTCCAAACCATCCACCATGAGTCTGAATTTTCACTGGATAGGGTTGACATGTTAAAGGTAGATTTATTAATTAGTAACTCCAAAAATTGATATCTTCTCAACCGTGCAAGGTTATGAGGTGGCCATATACTATCAGAAAAGTCTTAAAATGTACTATTTTATCATGTAATCTTATCCTTCATTTAGACATCCTTTGACATCAATAACGACCATTTTCAATAATCTCCCCCTTTGTTATTGATGGCACATCTTCGTTATTAGCTTCTTCTGGCAGTTACTCCCATTATTTTCATTCTCTCCATACTTTTTGACAATTTCTCCCCCTATATGAATTTTTTCCCCTTTAACATCAATAGCAAATGGTACTCCCCCTAAGCCTATGCTTCCTAAGGACTCTTGTAAATACTTAATAAGCATCTTCATATCGAAGATGTTCATCCAATGGCTCATTGCATGTATATGAATTAAGATTTCATATGATGTTTTGAATCCCACTATTCATCTAATGTTTCACGCTCCTCCCATCTGATTTCTAGAGTTCCTATTTGTTGTAACAAAATTAGAGTATACAGGCCTTTGACTATGCTTGGGTAGAGATTCCTCATTCTTTTGTGCTTCATTCTACTCTGAAACTTGAGATTGCACCTTTCATGTTACAATTTGTTTTATTTTTCTTCAAATACCTCCTCAGTAAAGCTCTTATGATTCTTGGTATGCACAGAATCAGGTTAGAGCATATTGAAACAAAAATGTTTCTACACCTTCCACACTTGTCACGCCAAGCAATACAAAACGTACGACCCAAACATTCTCTTGATGTATGGTCTCTTTTATTTCGACAACTTTTATTGATGCAATGATAAACAATCCTTACATTTATGCCCTATATTCACTGTAATCCTTAGGAATATGCCAACAATGACTTGAATAATAGGACCTATGTATCCAATTTGGGTGTACCTTTTACAACTGTTGAGAATCAATGGAACACCTTCCTACCATGTCATCAATTTTGCAATTTTCTCACATAATCCTCTCACAACCACCAAGAACCAATATAAAAACTTATTTGTAGGGTATCTTGAAAACTTTATATTAACCTTCAAATTACAAATATTGGTTTCAAATTCATGGATTGGGAAATTGTCAACATGTACAAAGATGGTCTAGATGTTAAATTTTTAATCTATTGCAGCAAGTCAAATTTATTCTTCTAACTGATTAAAAATTAAGTGCAGTTTATTTGCTACAACAAATAATTAATAAAATTGCAATTGCAAATTTCACCATATGTGTTGTGGAAAATAAAAATGTTGGAAACTGAGAAATATAGAGCGTGCACACAAAAATATGACATTGTTATTTTTGGACAATTGTCCTCGGAAAAACCCTATGCGGGAAAATTGGTGCAGCTAATGAGGGTTTTATTATTATGCATCAATGAAATAATTTGAGTACAATCTATGCATGCCCAATTGGCTATCCAAACAACATTAGAGAGAAAATTCTCTCTCTCCACAAGCAATCCCAACACTTCTTGCCTCTGGAATTCTGGCTGTCCAAACCTTTGTGCAAGCCTTTTGTGCTGTCTCTGTGCAAAGCCTCACACGTGTGGATTTGTTAAGACTCTGATCAAGCCATCCTACCTGTCTCTACTACTAGAAGTGACTCTCTGACCCTCTAGAAAATCTTCCCTACCTCTAGACACTGAATCAACCTCCCTCTCAGCTAAATTGAACTACTCATTGAAGCATATGCACAATCCCTTCGCAGCTTCACTGTGGAATACTCCTATCACTTGTTGTTGCCTCTCCAAAACTCGAATATCTTCAAGAATCATTGTCTCTAACCCTCACTAACTTTGCTTCCCTTCTGGCTCGAACTCCTCTTCCCTACTCAATTGCTACTATTGGATAGCTTGATCTTCCA
Organism: Pinus taeda; assembly: GCA_000404065.3. Taxonomy (NCBI): domain Eukaryota; kingdom Viridiplantae; phylum Streptophyta; class Pinopsida; order Pinales; family Pinaceae; genus Pinus; species Pinus taeda. The sequence continues at coordinate 66,667 of APFE031583965.1, forward strand.
AGGAAATCGATCTCTTAGTGTATCTTGCTCCAACCCCATCGACCTCCTTTTATAATTTCTCGTTCTCTCACCAACGACCATGATTAAATCTTCATCAATGACTAAGATCATCTTTGAGTTGATCCATGTGAGTTTCTAGAGTAATATCACCTTTCTCAATTAATTATTGTTAATTAAGCACTTTTCCTAAGTTAGACTTAGGAAATATTTAAGTATTGACTAATTAACTTAATTGAGCCATCTCTAGGTGTTTTCTCCTAAAAATTTCTCTAGGTTATGGAGCTGTTGTGTTTTTAAGCCTCTCTGACCAAAGTCAAGACTAGAACACTTGTCTGATGCTACCAACCATCAAAAAATAACACTCCCTCTTAGTGAGGAAGGTGTTCTAAACAATCTCATAACATCCTCCCATGCATGACGTTGATGCCTAACACCTGTGACAATATGCCATTGTGCACCAAGCCACTGCGCAACTCTAATTCATCTACTACTCTGAGTTGAACCAACCTGCATTTGCACTACTACTGCACTGTACAATCTGTACTGCTGCCAACTCTACTCTATCCATTGAGAATTCTTGTGTTACAACTGTCATGTGCCCCTCAATATCTAACTGCACCTAGTACTGCAACTATCCCTTAAGAACTTATTGTGCCATCTTAAGCATTGATCCATCTTCTATTGAATATTGGTGGGCCCTGTAACAAGGGTAATGATCCATGAGGAAACACTTGTATGATGTTATCCTCCTTGGACTCTACCCAAAACGCTGCAACTATGTTGACTAAATTTCAACGTCACCCCACTTCTCTCCTGGAGGTATAGTTGCATACAAGGTGAGAATTCATCCTCCAACCTAGAAGACAAATTGTCAATCTCTGTTGAATTTTCTACTTGCTCCTGCTTCTCCTTGTCCTTCTCTCCCTTCGGACACTAGGTACTGTAGTGACCAAACTCACCATATCTTAAGCACTTAATATTTGATGAATCCTTCTTCTCTTCTCCTCCTTGTGATCCTTGTCCCTAACTAGGACTTTTCTTTGCCTTTCCCTTTGATGCAAGGACTACATTCTCTTCCTCCTTCACAGTCTTTGATCCTCTGTTTCTACCACTGAGAGTACTCTTGACTAGAACAAGTCTCATCTCTTCCTGCTTGAAATCTACCCACAATCGATCCCAACTTGGTAGTTGATCTCGTCCAATTATACCTTGGACAAAAGTAGCCCATTCCTCAATGGATTCGTTGATAGCTACACACACTAGTTCAGAGTCTTGAGGTGTCTCTCCAACTGCGGAAAGCTCATTCTTGACATCCTAAATCCTGGTGAGGCAAGAAGTAACTCCTTTGATGCAATGGATACATTCTCTTCCTCCTTCACACTCTTCTCTCCTGTGTTGCTACCACTAAGAGTACTCTTGACTAGAACAAGTCTCATGTCTTCCTGCATGAAATCTGCCCACAATCGATCCCAAATTGGTAGTTGATCTCGTCCAGTTATATCTTGGATGAAAGTATCCCATTCCTTTGTGGAGTCGTCGATAGCTACACACACTAGTTCAACGTCTTGAGGTGTCTCTCCAATTGCGGCAAGCTCATTCTGGACATCCTGAATCCTAGTGAGGCAAGAAGTAAGTCCTCCTCCCTTGTTAATTCTAGAGGTTCTCAGGTTCTTCTTTAGGAACATCTTCTAATTATCAGAATGATTATGGTAGAGTGATGTAAGAGCATCCCACATTTAAATGGTCGTATTCTTAGTCACAATGTGTGAGACTAAATGATCTCGAACTCCATAGAGGATCAATTGCTTCGCCTTGGCCATCTCCTTATTGTAGTTCTCTCGTTGTTGTGAGTTTTTCGATACAGATACGACTCTCTTTGTGTACGTCTTTAGACCATGCTCGTCTAGTAGGAAAGACATGTTAGGTTTCTAGATACAATAATTTGAGGCTGCATCTAGCCTATCCTGATCTCAAAGTCTTGTTGAGGCCATTTTCTGCAAAACTCACAACTGGGAGATAAACAAAAATCTCCTCCTTTCTTGGTTGCTTGCTCTACTACTCACACTTCCTCCTGGAATGCATAGTTTTAATAGCTACTACTACCAATTCCGACTGGAAATTAAGAAATTCCTTTTAAAAATTGAATCTAGAAGCCCTCTAAGAAAAAATCTCTTTGTGTGTTATTTCTCTTCCACCTGACGATGATTTTTCTACTACAATCATTGTTGTTAATCAATTGCGCCCATATCTACTCAATGAAAATATTGATTTTCTCACCAGAACTTATTTCTCACTTCACCACTACCTACTCGAATTGTTACTGAACAAATCGAACTCTTCTTGCCACCTACAAATGGAAAATTGAACCCATATCCAGTAATTCGCACTGTCTTACCAGCCTTTGTGCAAACCCAACATAAATTCGCTTAGACTCCCTCTAAACTACGAAATTTATCCGTCTCCATCTATGAGCCTCTGATCTATCAAACTTGCTCTGATACCATGTGAAATTTTTAATCTATTGCAACAACTGAAAATTATTCTTCTAACTAATTAAAAATTAAGTGCAGTTTATTTGCTATGGCAAATAATGAATAAAATCACAACTGCAATTTTCACCATAAAAACATTGCAGAAAACAAAAATGTTGGAAATAGAGAAATATAGAGCACACACAAAAATATGACACTATTATTTTTGGACAATTGTCCTTGCAAAAACCCAATGCAAGAAAATTGGTGCAGCAAATCAGGGTTTTATTATTATGCAGCAGTGAAATAATTTGAGTACAATCTACGAATTCCTAGTTGGCTATCTAAACAGAAAATATTTGAAAAAAAAATTAGTAATATATAATATATATATATATATATATATATATATATATATATATATATATATATATATATAGATATATAGATATCTTATAGAGAAAAATATCTCTCCACAAGCAATCCTGGCACTTCTTGTCTCAGAAAATCTAGTAGTCCAAACACTTGCGCAGACCTTATGTGTTTCCTCTGTGCAGACCCTCACACATGTGTCTCTATTCAGCCTCTAATCAAGTTGTCATGCCTATCTTTGTTGTTGGAAGTGACTCTCTGGCCCTCCAGAAAATCTTCCTGGCCTCTGGAAGCTTAATCGACCTCCCTCTCAACTAAATCACACTGCTCACTGAAGTACCTGCGCAGTCCCTATGAAACTTCACTATGGAATACTTATGTCACTTGCTATTGCCTCTCTAGAACTAGAACTCCTCCGGAATCACTATCTCCACCCCTCACTAACTTTGCTTCCCTTTTGGCTCGAACTCCTCTTCCCTACTCATATGTTGTTGTTGGATAGATCGGTCTGCCAAGGAAATCAATACCTCATTGTGTCTTGCTCCAACCCCATCGACCTCTTTTTATGATCTCTTGTTAGCTCACCAACAGCCATGATTAAATCCTCCTTAACAGCTAAGATCATATTTGAGTCGATCCATGTGAGTTTCTAAAGAAGTCTCACCTTTGTCAATCAATTCTTGTTAATTAATCAATTTTCTTAATTTATACATAGGAAATATTTAATTATTGACTAATTAACTTAATTGAGTCATTTTTAGGTGTTTTCTCATGAAAAAAAAATGGGTTTTGGAGCTCCTGTGTTTCTAAGCCTTTCTAACCAGATTCAAGACTAGAACACTTGTCTGATGCTACCCAACCATCAAAATCTAACATTATCTTCTTTCTAGATTAGGTAGTATATTAGTGATTTTAATTGCCCTACCCAACATAAAACCAGGAGTATGAAACCCCACTTGTTTCACCTCAAATGCTTGACACAATGCCACCTCCTTAATAATTGTCTTAGTGCAATTTTATGTGGTAGGAAACGAGTCCAAAAACCTTCTACATTCAGTTTTTGTTGTGAATACAAGATTGTTTTCTCTATGATCATTGTTGCCTGCAATATTAGGACATGACCAGTGTTCATAGGCAAGGGATTGATGAGCTTACAAAAAAAAAAATATTCCCATCATCTTCAATTGTAGAGATTTTGAACCCTGAAACATACCTCTATGCTTAGACAAAAATCAATATTGTTGTAAGGCTAGGTGTCCCACTCAAATTTTTATTAACTACATAATTTGATTCAGAAAGTATCTAGTGAAAAGATCAACCTAAGAATTCTTCCACCAGGCTAGCAATGTTGTCTTTGTGATGAGATTTGCTTACAATGGAGAGGCCAGTCTTCGTTTGTGTTCCATAATATTCCATGAGAGAAAAGGAGTCCATATACCTAGCACTTGAAACCAATGTTTGATCTTCCTCCATAACTATAAATGCGAGTCATCTTTAGGTGTTTTCTCATGAAAAAAAATTGGGTTTTGGAGCTCCTGTGTTTCTAAGCCTTTCTAACCAAATTCGAGACTAGAACACTTGTCTAGTGCCACCCAACCATCAAAATCTAGCATTATCTTCTTTCTAGATTAGGTAGTATATTATTGATTTTAATGGCCCTACCCAACATAAAACCAGGAATATGAAACCCCACTTGTTGCGCCTCAAATGCTTGACACAATGCCACCTCCATAATAATTGTCTTAGTGCAATTTTTTGTGGTAGGGAACGAGTCCAAAAACCTTCTACATTCAGTTTGTGTTGTGAATACAAGATTGTTTTCTCTATGACCATTGTTGTCTGCAATATTAGGACATGACCAGTGTTCATAGGCAAGGGATTGATGAGCTTACAAAAAAAAAAATCTTCCCATCATCTTCAATTGTAGAGATTTTGAACCCTGAAACATACCTCTATGCTTGGACAAAAATCAATATTGTTGCAGGGCTAGGTGGCCCACTCAAATTTTCATTAACTACATAATTTTATTCAGAAAGTATCTAGTGAAAATATCAACCTAACAATTCTTCCACCAGGCTAGCAATGTTGTCTTTGTGATGAGATTTGCTTACAATGGAGAGGCAAGTATTTGTTTGTGTTTCATAATATTCCATGAGAGAAAAGGAGTCCATATACCTAGCACTTGAAACCAATGTTTGATCTTCCTCCATAACTATAAATGTGAGTCATCTTTAGGTGTCTTCTCATGAAAAAAAAATTGGGTTTTGGAGCTCCTGTGTTTTTAAGCCTTCCTAACCAAATTCAGGACTAGAACACTTGTCCGATGATACCCAGCCATCAAAATCTAACATTATCTTCTTTCTAGATTAGGTAGTATATTAGTGATTTTAATGGCCCTACCCAACATAAAACTAGGAATATGAAACCCCACTTGTTGCACCTCAAATGCTTGACACAATGCCACCTCCTTAATAATTGTCTTAGTGCAATTTTATGTGGTAGGAAACGAGTCCCAAAACCTTCTACATTCAGTTTGTGTTGTGAATACAAGATTTTTTTCTCTATGATCATTGTTGTCTGCAGTATTAGGACATGACCAGTGTTCATAGGCAAGGGATTGATGAGCTTACAAAAAAAAATTCTTCCCATCATCTTCAATTGTAGAGATTTTGAACCCTGAAACATACTTCAATGCTTGGACAAAAATCAATATTGTTGTAGGGCTAGGTGGCCCACTCAAATTTTCATTAACTACATAATTTGATTCACAAAGTATCTAGTGAAAAGATCAACCTAAGAATTCTTCCCCATGCTAGCAATGTTGTCTTTGTGATGAGATTTGCTTACAATGGAGAGGCAAGTCTTCGTTTGTGTTTCATAATATTCCATGAGAGAAAAGGAGTCCATATACCTAGCACTTGAAACCAATGTTTAATCTTCCTCCATAACTAGAAATGCTTCCTCAATATGGAACAAATTACAACCCTCACCATAAAATGACATGAGAAGGTTTTGAAAGCACAACTCAACGTCTAGCGTGCCCTTGAACTTCAATCCAACATTGGAAACAAGGCTTTGTTGATTATCATTTGGGGTACATCCCCTGCAAACTTGATTGTTGCTATGTATTCTTCTCATTTGGAAGGAGAGGCATTTGCTTTAGCTAGATTTTTGTTTAAGAGACCTTCAAATTTGGACCTTACCCATGTGAGACAGTGGTAAATATTATGTGGAAATGAGTGAATGGTGCACATGGGTGCCTTCTTTTAAAGAGGATCTCATGATGGTCCATAGTTCTCAATCAGATGAGGAATAACCATTTGGGTGTTGCACCTAGTTCCCATGATGAACCATGTGTATTGGGTTCCTCCTGGATCCCCTAACTATCACCATTGATTTAATTAACTCTAACTAATAGAACATCTCCAATACAATAAGTTGTGTTATTGTTCTCCTTCATTTTGACCTTGTTCTTTAATCATCTTTGCACACAAAAAGTTCTCACTCCTTTGATCCATTGATGAGGTGGACCCTAATTCTGTCATGGAAGCAAATATAGCTCATGTGCATTGCTTTGATCCATTGCATTGGTTGCAATATGCCATCCACAGACTTGTGCCTTGAGCATACAAATCCATCATTGGCTCTTCTTATTTTCTTCCCCGCACCTTTGTGACATTGGTAGGGGTATTTTCTTCCTTGATTTGTTTAGGGAACCATTTCATGTTGATTCTACAACCACATGCTATATGCCCAGAGTTGTGGCATTTATAACATTATGTATCATACTTGGGTAGGGGAGCAAGGGAATTATAATTTATGTCAATGTAAGCAATAGGACCTCTAATTTGGTTGTCAAAAATCTTGCTTCTATAGGTCTAAAAAGGGCCTCTATTACTTACATATTCATCCCTGGCATAGGCTCTACAATCTCTTTCTTTATGTCCAAAGTTTGTACATAAAAAGAAATAACCAAAGAATCGATACTTGGCTGAGTAGGATTCCCTTGATGAAGTATTTCTAAAATTGTTTTGCTTTGGAGAGTATTCAATTCTTTGCTAACCCTTGTCTCTTATTACACTATTTCTTGAGTTGTGTAAGGACCCCTTGAGAGCATCATCATAGCTTCTTTGTGTAGTGACTTTTTAAACCTCGTCCTGATTTCTTCCCTTGCTTCCACTATGGTCGGGGATTTGAAGAATATTGGCATGATCTTCAAGTTTTTCTTCAATTTTATTTTTTAGTGACTTAAGGCTTGCATCTTCTTTCTATGAAATCCAGACCACATAACCAAGACTTGTTTTGTCGTATAATGATCTTTTTCTACTAAGAATATCATCCGACATTTGAGAACTTTTCAAGTTCTTGTTGATCTTGTCTACTTAATGGGACAATATATGCTTCAAGTTTCTCACAATTTTCTTCTTTTTCTTTTAGCTAGATTTTCATCACTTCTTCTATTCTCTTAGCTTCTTCAAGATAGATTTTCAAGTTTCTCTTTTTGTTTTTGATCAACTTCTACTTCTAGCTTCCATAGTCCTCAACCTTTTCCTTCAGCGGACTTGTCAACATTTCTTCTCTCTTTTCTGCTTCCTTTGTTTGACATCTCAAGAGGACAACTTGTGTTTCATCAACGTTGTCATTCTTCTTTTCAAAGATTTGTAACTATTCTTTAAGCCTTATATTTTCGCTTCTCAATCTCACAAATTTTGCTTCAACATCAATGGTGCAACCTTCTTCTAGATTTGACTCTCTTATGATTGTCTTCTTTACAAAGTATTGTATTCATGGCTATGGAGAAGACTTCTTTCAGGAGTTTGGAGTGACGATATCTTGACTTTGCCATCTATGTTTCTAAGGTCTACCTTCTAGATGTTAGGTTGTGTCTAAAGGAACTTGCTCTTATACCAATTGTTGGAAATATTGAGAGGGAGGTGAATCAGTGTTTCATTACTTTTCACAATATTTCACTTAGTTAATCTTGAAATTGAATTTACATCACATAATAAATCATTCACAATGTATGAAAACAAAAATCAAATCATAAGTCAAAACTAGAAGAAGAAATATTTGTAAACATTCTTCAATCCGTTACAACCATTTATGAAAATGCCAATCCTCTGTAAGCACCAACTTACAAAAATTGCAAGCTCCAACTTGTCAAGAAGTTGAGGACACCAATTGTCAGTGATCACCAACTTACAATTTCTATATGCAACAACCTATAGGCGATTTCAGCCTCCTAGCTAAGCTCTAGCAACTATGAAGGCACCAACCCAGAGGAGTCTCCAATCTTCTCCGCTGAGCACCAACTTAGCAATTCGTAGGCACCAACATGCTTCTTCAATTTGTTCCTTGGACTTGTCAACACAAACTACCTTTCTTAAGTAGGTGTTTTCACCTGACCATGCCACCCTTAGGTTTGTACCATCACTTTTAATCACAACCACATGTCCTACTTCTCTACCTTATCCCTAGTCCTTGGTTCTGTCATCAATTTCCCTCGGCTTTCTTTGCTTTCCGTGGCCTATTCAACACAAGTCTTTTGTATGTCTTTGATATCCTCTTCTTAAGTAGCCCAAAATATTCTTACTTTACTTCACACGCGTAGCTTGTTGTTCACAGGATTTTGCCTACAACCTCCTTAAGACATCACTTTGAACCTTGTTATTCACTGATCAATTTTCACTACACATTTTTTAGACTTATTTTCTATTCAAAACTGAGGTTTTCCTACTTGGAAACCTATACCAACCTATTTTTTTTTCTAAAATATATTCTCCAAACTATGGCCTCCACAACTTTGAAGATGTGTTCTCTCTTTTACTCTTCTAAAACTCCTTACATTCATCTAGGCTTTTAATGGGCTCAGCCTACTCCAAGAACACCATGAGTCGGCCCTCCTTTTACTCCAAAATTCGACCTCCTAGGTCAGACCAAAACTTGGCCTCCCCTTGCACCAGACTTTGGTCTCCCTTTGCACCATGCTTCAGCGTCTAGGTTAGTCTAGAGAATCAACCTTGAAAGAGGAAAGAACTTGGCCCTTAGTCACTCAATTAAAGTTGGGACATGTCTACAACAGAGGTTCATTAGTTCTGCAATAAACTCTGACCACCAACGAGTGTAAACTCGACCCAAACCAACCTTAACTTGGTCTTCAGATACATGCTTGAACTCATACATGCACCAGAAATTAAGACAAAAACCCTTCCCAAAATATACAAAAACATCCCTTCAAGAGTATGTCAAAGCCCTTTAACAAAGCGCTGCTTCAACTTGGCTTTCTTCGGCTCAAATTTCCACCCTCAGCTTGGCCTTATCTTCTCCTTCGATGCCTAAAAGAGACCTAAAAATGTCCTCGAGTGAATTTCCTAAATGCCTCCTCCTAACACCTAGATATAGTGCTCTTTGGGTCCAAACTTTCCACTGTGTGGCTGACTTGTTAAAGGCATAATGATTAATAAATAACTTCAAAAATCCATATCTCCTCAATTGTGAGAAGTTAGGAGGTGTACCATATACCGTTAGAAATTTCTCAAAATGTCTTATTTGATTATATAATCTTCTTCATTTGGATAGCCTTTGACATCAATAACAACCCTTTTCAATAAGGGTATCCCTCCACTATCCCCCACACACCCACTCAATATATCCTACAAAAAGGGGGATCATCAAGCAAGCATATTCACCCAACAACTAGTCATTCTTTGAGAAGGAAATACCACTCCTTGTTGTTGCCCCCATTAGCAAAGAATATGATGCGTGTTGGAATTTATATACAAATTATTTACCAACGTTAACAACCAATCCGAAATAAAAAGTGAGGGATTAAAAGGTATAGAAACTATTCTCGGTCACCAAACAAGGTATTCTATCATTTATTGCCTCATTTCCCATAACTTATATGAAGAGCCAAACATCTTGGTGTGAGTCCAAGCAACAAAGTAAAATATACCAGTTTAATTGCAATCACAACAAGTTTCATTGCACTTATTGTTTATAATCCTTTCAATTTCACGTTTTGGACTAGCTTGGTTTTTTTGTGCATATTCAATTAGGGAAATGGTGGCCAAGAGAGCCCTAGTGAAGAAGTCCCCAACAAAGAAGTTGCAACCTAAAGCTAAGGAAGTAGTTGGATCTTCAATGGTTGTGCTAAATGAAAGGAAATTAAAAGCCATGTGGTTGTCATTTTGTTACTAGCAAGGAAGCCAAAGCTCAAATCTCTTTCTTCAAATATATAGAAGCTACCATTGGTTCATCCTCAGCAATACCTTCTTGAAATGATATTTATACTTGTTTTCAAAACCACAAGTACCCCATCTTCACATTGCACGGTGACCAAAATCAGGAAAAGATAATTATTGTCTTTGAATTTATTAAGCAATTCAACTTACATTTAGCTACAAGAAGGTCCCCAATTTTCCCAGCTATGGAAGTCATAGAATAGGTAATCAAACACAATAACTATAGAATTATATGATGAGTAGTGAAAGATGAGAATGCATTAGAAATTTCTTACCCTAAGAAGTTTCTTGATACCATAAATTGATAAACCCCTAGGAGATCATAAACAACTTTGCATTGGCAATTTGTGAGAAGTGTGATATAAGGAATATTTTGCCCAGCGAGTGGAAAGAAGATAAAAGACACTTCACCAACGCTGTGGGTATAAACTTGGCCATCAATCTTCAAGAAACTTACATGTACCTAATGTTCTTCCTATATACATTATACGAAGAGAAACATTGTTCACATATATTAAATGTTTGGGTTCCCCTAGCTTATACCATAACCAAGCAAGGAAGAAGATTCAATTGAGGAGCCATCTTATCTAAGCAATTGAGAATCAAAATCAAGTACACAAAAACCTAGGCCTCATGAAATGCTAGTCTTTTACATGGCATCATATTTATTAGATGTTTTCTATGCTAGGAATGTTTTTGTGGGTTTAGCAACAAAATGAAATCCATTAGCCCAATCGATAAATGCAAACCTCCATATGTTATGGGAAAGTAGGTACAAAAGGTATTATTCACTTATTTGAGATACTTTAACTGCTCATTTTATCCACTGACCTTTGGGTAAGAACGCCCTAGATTATGTAAGCATGTAAAGAAATTTTTTACTTACATGGACAATTGGTATCTTGTGGAGGTTCACACATATCTACATATTTGGGGAAGCTATACCTCGACATCTTCCTATCTATGTCCCAAATAGGTTGGTTGTGAGGTAGATCTATTATCAAACCATCATGCAGGGTTTTAATGCTACTCTATCAAAAGACAAAAACAGTTGTTTCATCCATTATAAATTCCAAATAGATTATTACATGGTCAAATACACCAAACATGTTAAGAAGGACAAGTCCAACTGGAAGATAGGTTTCAAACCAGAAAATTCAAAAGACACTAACCCAAAGGGTTTGCAATGAAACATGCTAAACAAGTATCTATAACGTGGTCATATGCTCATGAGCATTGGCACGATGATATTTTTATATAAAAAGCCTGCAATTGGAAAAAAATATTGAACAAAAGGGCCAATCCCAAAGTTATGATTATTGCCTCATTATCCCTAAAAGAACAAAAAAGAATCATTAGTCAAGGGGTTACAAAATTTGAGGAGGCGGCAATGCAAGCAAAGATAAATTGTCTTGAGGAGGAAGCCAAGCTAAAGTTCTATCCAAGGTTAACAGGGAAGAGTAAGGCAAGCATAGGCCAAATTGAGAAAGAAGCAAGAGAAAGAGGAAGCTCAAGATAATCTTTAACAAGAGAGGTTAAAGAAAGAGGCAAAGCAGAGAAAGAAAGACCTAATTAAGCATAGGAAAGAATAATAAGAAATTGATTAACAAAAATAAATAAAAATGATGGTGAGGGTAGATGAGAAAGTTAGAAGAGAACAAGAAGTGAGGGTCAAAAGGAAAGAGTAGGAAAAGAAAGGGGCAAAGGTCAGATCCACTGCACTTAAACCCAAATAGTTTATGCCTAAGAATGTTATCTATTTAATAGAAGAATATAGAACAACAAAGGTTAGAACACCAAAAGCAGGTAAGGCCATAACAAGTATTGAAACATCTAATGTGATTGAACAAAAAGAAGAGGGCATTGACCAAGGAAGAGCTTCCACCTAAAATGAACGAACAATGACCTTGGAGGAAAACCCAAGGAACAAAGATCTCCGCAGGAAAAGCTACTAACACCCAAGGACTCAATCGATCCTCAAGGGCCCATAATGCCATTCACATGAGCGGACATAGTGATGGAACAAGTGCGCACTCTAAGGAGCTTGGAGAATATCCTTTCCTTAGGAGACTAATCTATTCCACAGCTAGTGGATGATGTGGAAGAGGAAGTGGTCAAGAAAACACAAATAAAGCACAAAATATATGTTGATTATGAAGTCATTTGTACCTCGGAAGAAGCCATCCTAGACACCAATAACACTGTACAACTGGATTAGATGCAGCTAGTGTTACTCTTTCTCATGCTTCATTTGAAAAGGCAAGGAAGAAGAAAAGGAGTTTGATCAATTACGCAAAGAGGTTGCATCCTTGCAACACCAAGTGAAGCACTACAAAGAGTCAAAAGGAACAAATTGTTTGGCTAACTTCATGGGAAAACACTTGCAGCGTAGGAGCGCGGGATACCTTTCTAAATAAAGTTCTTCAATTTGAAGAAGTGAGCCTGCAATTTTCACTAGCTCACAAACAAGTTCTAAGCGTAAGAGGAGCCAAAACACTTCACCAATCAAAATTCATCTAGGAGATACATAGGGAACAATGGGACAAAGAACACAAGATTACTCTCTAAACAAAAGACTTTGTTAGCATGTAAAAGGACATGACAAGGTAAACAAGACTATGACCAAGCTTCACCTACTAAGCTTTGGAAACCTAAATGACTTTTGACCATTCCATGAAGTAATGGCCAAGTGCAAGCATATCACCAATGAGCACCAACAAGGCATTTGAAACAATAATTTCCAAAGATAAGAAATTTGCAATAAATAAAGTTTTACAAAGATAGAGAATGACATGAAATGAGACCAAAATGGGAGAACCACTTCCAAAGAACACCTTCACTAATGGAGTAAAAAAGAACAATGTTATAAAAAGGAAGAAAAAATTTTAAGTCGTTAAACCTATTTCAAAATGTCTAACAATGTATCAAATGTGTATTATTCATACATGCACTCGAATAGAACATGTCTTGTTATTTCTCATTCATTCATGTGACTTCCTCCCATAGAAGTGGCACTGGAGGAAAAACACATATTAATCCCTTAACCAATCAATCATTACATTAATTATGGGCATGTTTAAATTGCAAGTTGTTGCATATACTCTTGGAGTTATAGTGGCTACAGTGAATGGTTTGGGTTTGGGCTTGGGCATTGCCAAAATTACTACAAGTTACTAATTCACCATGGCTACAAATAAAAAAAGCAATATTCTCTATAACCACCAACATCATCACAAGTATCTTCGTACACTTTATTCTTTTATAGTCTTTAGGCCCAAACCTTGCAACCAATGTACATTAACAATGAAACATAATGTATTCCATTGATTCTTACGTTATCTATGTTGATAAAAATCCCCAACCACAACATCCCATAAACGAGCAAGGAGACATCAAGCACAAAGTGATCTTCATTTAACAATCAATAAGCCATCATGTTTATAGAAGTGACACTTTCCTTGTGTACACCTCATCAAAATAAGAATCATGGTGTGTCAAACTTCCATGGTAATGCAACAAATGTGCAACAGTACACGAGAAGATTTTAAACTTCTATAACATATTCCTAAACACCAACCAACACATCCCTTGAAGAGGAAGCCGCCAAGTAATCACATATACTCATCTCAACCAAATTATGTTAGTCCAAGTGCCACTACCCTCACAAAGACCAACTACTATTAGCATCATAGATGATTTTGTAACAGTACAAAAACCACTTCCCACACAATTCTCACTAGACCCACCCCTTATGACAATGCATTTAAATGAAGGGTGGCTCAAAATCCAACTACAATAGCAAGAAGCAACCCTAAGATATTCTATCAAATTTAACGAACAACCCCTATACAACATTTTGTGGGCAAGAAGTTATTTCTGCACTAAATAATATATCAAATCACTTTTTTTTATTATTCATATGCCCCACCTGCAATAAGGGAAGGACAAGCAAGCACCATGTTAATTATGTGCTAAATAATATATCAAATCACTTATAAGCTTGTTTATTACTCATATTCCCCACATGTGATAAGAAGAGGAAGGACAAGCATGCACACATTCATTCCACTAAATCAACCGTTATATTGAAGGACTATTTCTCGTGTGCAACTCCCTAATGTTTCATTTTGTATGTAATTCGCTACAAACCATACTTCATATAGAATGTGGGAGAGAGCATACACAAGCAAAACAAGGAGAATGACATTTATCCCTAGACACTACCACAAAAGGGTATCCCTCCACTATCCACCAGACAACCACACAAAAGTCCTACAAAGACATAGACCATGAAGGAAGCATGAGTGCATTTATCCCTAGACACTACCACAAAGGGGTATCCCTCCACTATCCACCACACAACCACACAAAAGTCCTACAAAGACATAGACCATGAAGGAAGCATGTTCACTCAACAACTAGTCATACACAAGCAAAACAAGGAGAATGACATTTATCTTTAGACACTACCACAAAAGGGTATCCCTCCACTATCCACCACACAAAAGTCCTACAAAGACATAGACCATGAAGGAAGCATGAGTGCATTTATCCCTAGACACTACCACAAAGGGGTATCCCTCCACTATCCACCACACAACCACACAAAAGTCCTACAAAGACATAGACCATGAAGGAAGCATGTTCACTCAACAACTAGTCTTCTCTTCTTTGAGAAGGAAGAAGGAAATACCACACTTGTGGTTACCCCCATCCATTATCAAAGAAGATCATGCATGTTGGAATTTATATACAATTGTGCACCAACATTAACAACCAATCTGAGATAAAATACAAGGAAAAATTATAGACACTGTTCACAAACCAAGGTATTCAATCATTTATTTTCTCATTTCACATTAACAACCAATCTGAAATAAAATACAAGGAAAAATGATATTTTCTCATTTCACATTAACAACCAATCTGAGATAAAATACAAGGAAAAATGACCAATCTGAGATAAAATACAAGGAAAAATGATAGACACTGTTCACAAACCAAGGTATTCAATCATTTATTTTCTCATTTAACATAGCCAATACAAAGAGTCAAGCATCTTGGCATGAATCAAAGGAACTAGGTGAAATATCTCAGTTTGATTGCTACTCCAAGAAGTTTCATTGTGCTTATTGTTTATATTCTTTTTAATCTCATGTTTTGGATTAACTCGCAATTTTGGTAGTGGAATTGGTGCCCAAGAGAGCCCCAAATAAGAAGTTTAATTAATTAGTTTATTAGTCATATACCTGACATGCAATAAGATGGAGGACAAGCAAGCACACATTCACTCCACGATAAATCAATGTAATCAACCATTGAATTGGAGCACTGTTTCTTATCTATACAAGCTCCTTATATTTCAATGTAATCAACCATTGCATTGGAGCACTATTTCTTATCTATACAAGCTCCCTTATATTTCATTGTATATGCAGTCCACAACCACAACCACACTTCCAACATCGAAAACAACATACACAATAAAAACATGGAGAAAAAATAAAGACTTCTGGTTATAAAACCCATTCCTAAACACTACCGCAAAGGACCAGCGATACACCATCCCACACACCCAAACAAAAAGTCCTACAAAGGGACCATCAAGAAAACATACCTTATTGAAATGCAAAGATGAGCAATGCACCAAAAACTCAGCTGTACGACAACGTCTCTCCTCCGTCGACTAGAGTTTGACCCTAATCGACCACTCCCATCTCTCCACCCTCTATGATGCTCCCCTATTGATGCCAGTTCCTGCCAGATTCATTATTTCAAATTCTAGTTTTAGATCTCTCTGTATTCTCCATCTACTCAAGTTCCAATGGCGACAAGTTCTTTTCGCCAAGTTTGTAAGCACCCTCTCCTAATAATGCCTCACTCTTTTAAAGCACCCCCTTCTAATAATGCTTCACTCTTTGAAAGATGTTCCCATGGCGTCAGATCGTTTGAAAGCACCCCCTTCTAGTAATGCGTCAGTGGTTTTAAGGATGTTGTTAGCTATGGATCTGGTGAATGTTGTTAGCTATGTATCTAGTTCTCTACCTCCCATCAGAGTTCCAGTAGGAACAAAATCCATTACTGATGCTTTATCTTTTTTGAAAAGAGCAGATTCAATGGTCTCTAACCACATTTAGTCGACCTCCATCAATGGACCTCAAAGAATTGGAAGCCCCTTTTCTTTGAAGAAATTAAATATTTAGAAATTCAATATTTAAATCAAATATGTGGAAATTCAGTATTTATCATTTGGCCCGTGGCTTAAATGATAGAATGCTATAGGCTTTTTATGCAACCCCCTCAATGGTTTTGGAAGCCCCTTTTCTTTGAAGAAAATTAAATATTTATCATTTGGCCCGTGGCTTAATGATGGAATGCTATAGGTTTTTTATGCAACCATGGTGTCCCCCTCAATGGTTTTGTATGCAACCATGTCCCCCACATCCGATCCTCATACAACGTCAAATCCTTCTACTCTTGCTCGGGAAAATTTCCAAATCTGCCCCTACATCTATGGAATCTCTTTTTGCTTGAGGCTCTATTGTTCGGGTCAAATTTCCAAATTTGCCCCTACATCTGTGAAATCTCTTTTGGGGATGCAATTGGAGTCTTCAATTTTGCATAAGGCTATATTGGGGATGCAATTGGAGTCTTCCATTTTGCATAAGAGGCTATATTGGGGATGCAATTGGAGTCTTCCATTTTGCATAAGGCTATATTGGGGATGCAATTGGAGTCTTCCATTTTGTGTAAGGCTATATTGGGGATGCAATTGAAGTCTTCCATTGCCACAACTCTATCCAAAATCAAAATTATCTCAACCCGGCATAAGCTCATATGCTCATATCTGTGTGGAGATGGATATTATAAAAAGTTTTCTTATGAGTTCAAAAGCTCAATTATGGGAATATTTACTTGTGATGTCGAGTGCAAATTTGACAGAGCACAGAGTACTTATATGAGTTCAAAAGCTCAATTATGGGAATATTTACTTGTGATGTCGAGTGCATTATGAGACATGGCACATTTAAAATCCACCCAGAGTCCATGAAAACAATCAATACACAATCAACCCAAAAAAATTAGCTGAATGCACAAATGGTAGAAGGCGTCCAATACACAAACAAAACAAAAAAATAGTTGGAGGCACAAATGGTAAAGGCATCCAGAAAGAACACTTTAACATTTTTAAGTATGAAGAACCCCAATACAAGGCAGAGAACAAGCACGACGCAAAAAAAATGGACAAAAATAAGTCAAACAATCCACGGTCCCAATTTCAGTAGAGTATAACCTACTAAAAACAATGCCTCCTCCATGTTTCTCCAAAAAGTAAGATTGAACAAGTAATTTCTTGCGCAGATCGAGTAGACGAGGAAGAGCCATTAACGGGGCCAAAAGGACAACGTTGCTGGTAGAGATCACCCTCAAATAGGTGACCAGCGAGATTCATTAAATAACTCAAGATAGGACACAATTTGGGATAAAAAGGGTGTACACAAGAAACCAATCAAAATTAAAGTCACAATTAGATTAGAATGGGACGTTAATGCAATTCTGTGTTGTTAATGATGAGCAGCTGAGAAGGTTTGCACAACACAAAAAAAGTTATTTTCCACATAGATCCATGTTATGGAACAGATAAACGATAGTCCTACCATTTACAGAGCTACTGAATCTACTAATTTACGTCTATGTTGCCCTGAGATAGTGGCAGATGTATTAGTTTGAGTCTCATTTTCATAATTAGCGCATATATTTTTTAATGATCATAAAAGCATATAGCTCTGCTGGTGTTTTATATTGGCTGGTGAGACTAAATTATTGGCACCTCAATTTTTATGTTTCAAACTTTTTACACAATAACTGCCATTGCTCGGACCTGGAGCTAGCATTGTTCACAACAATAAACTGGGGTTACAATCAATCATTCATAAACATCCTATCAGACCAACATTATAGCAGTGCTACTTCAGTCACATCTGGTAAACGTTGATAGGCATTAAGCACACTACCATCAATCAATTGTCCTTCACTCTCAAGCTTTCGTCCTGCCAAGCATCTTGAAAAATTTGATGCATACATACAATTAGTTAAATGCAAGTCCAACAAGGACGATAATTTTTATTGATTGAAAAGTCTAGCACGTTTTCTCTATTAAAACTTTTGACTGTCTCCATGCACTGCCAACAAGTCCATGGACACCTAAGCACAGTGTGATAACACAGCATAGCCTACCATTTCAATGGCACACCTTTTCCATTTCAGGTAAATCAATTTAAACTAGTAGCCAACAAGAAACACACGAGGGACTAACTAATGAACGGAAAACTCAGCAGCAGAGAGAGCAAGGCACATAAGTGATGAAGCACATTAAAAGGCATTTTGTTGACAGGGCTAAACAGTTGAAAGGCCATGTTAAAAGGGGCATGATTATTGAACATATCCTCGCTTTCCAACCCTCTGATCCCCTTCTACTTCCAATTTAATAATAAAATTAAAACAAACAAACAAAAAAACTATTAACTTTAAAAAAAAAAAACCTATAGACACTAACAAGCAGAATTGAACAAAAAGTACATCCAATTCCATCGTATACATGCCCATGTCCATGCTCAACAATTTTATATCAAGCAGAGATTGAAATCAAGAACCCAGTAAAACAAGGCATACAACAAAAAAACGACCGCATGGCAAAGAAAAATAAAGAGAAAAAAAACTCCCCAAGGCCTATAAAGTGTTCCTCGTAAATTACTATTGAATGCCTAATTGCAAAACTCTTTCTGAATGTATAAAATTGTATCAGACGTCTAAGAATAGTAACGGATGTTATAAAACAGTAATCATCCAAAAACAATTGAAATGCTTCCTAGTCATTATACACGACATGGTACAGCTTGGAACATGATACAAGACACCAAAAGTTGTAAATCAACTGTTTTTTTCATTCCAGATAACCAGGCTCAATCTCCAACAACCTGATGTTAGATACCACTTTTGAGATTTATGTATACACAGCTTAAGCCATTAATCTACGACCATATCCACTATTTTCATTAGTAACAACTGACCATTTTTCATTAGTAACAACTGACCATTTTTTCATGATTTTGAGTAGTCCACGGCCTAGTGTGAATCAGGTGTTGGTCACAAGGATGAAGAATGAAGAAATGAAATTGGAACTCTAATGAATCACATATAAGCAATCATCACCATCACCTCTGGGACTTGCATCCAATAACCAGAACTTCTGATAGGCCTTCCCAGAACTTCTGAGAGGCCTTCCCAGATCCCATAATAGTTAACCATTTAAGCAGATTGACTAATCATGCCATGGAAAGAAAAGAATTAAAGGTATTTTCATTAAAAAAAAAAATTAGTCCAAACCTATAAACTAATATTTATGAACATTACACATTAGCTGTTTGTTTCGAAAGAAACCCTAGATGTGTACCATCTCATAAAATTCACCACACTAACCCAAGATAAAGCACCGTCTGAGATTAATTCCAAAACAGACCTACTCGGGCTGAGGTAGAGGTAGAGGTGAAAGCGACAATTACTGTTTAACGAAAAACGACAAATCTGAATTACACTTGCAATCATCTATTTTATGAGAGATCGCATCTAACCGTTCATAAATATAAATGAGATATCAAAGATGTGAAATGCTTTGGAATACAATTGCGTCATACAATTATGGAAGCTTTGTTACAACTAAATACTTGATAAATTTACAATAATCTGCATTACTCTGATGAGAAAGATTTATATAAATTTCCTTCTGAAAGGCAAACTATGATCATTAAATAAAAAATTAATGGCCTTGGACTACCCTCCAAGAGCCCCATATCTTATGCAAAAAAAGTATCTACAAATAATATTTTACAAGCACCGGTACTCGTGTACCGTGATGGACATATACTCAACAAGAGTTAAATTTAATGACACTGAACTAGCAGAAGCCAAAGACCAAAAATTAAGAATATTAAGCCCAGGATATTTCATATATCAGCAAAATCTCGATGAAGAGTCTACTTATTTGCTAAAAACATTCAAAGTGATATTAAATTTATAGAACTGATGCACTGAATTAATAATATACTGTAAAATAACAAAAAAACAATATTTAGAATTATTATTTTATTAAATTAACTAAATGCGAGATTAAAAGAATTATAATCACTCACATAGCATAGGTCAGTCCTTTGGAAAATAACCTGCATGGTCTAGTTTACAGTTATCCTGCAGATTCTTATAGGAACAAACCATGTATAATCAGGTTCCCCCAAAACCCTGTCTGGTTTTTAGGACAATGTCTCGACACAGCTTATTTCTACACTAATTCTCTGATGTTTTCCATGGTCTGGTTTCCCTAATGGGAAGCCACTTGGGAACAAGGTTACGTATGTGACATATGTAACCCTCTTTGCATAATTGAAGATTAACTTGCCAAAAAGACACAAAACAATCGAGATGGCATAAAACCCTAATTGTTGTCCTCATAAGATCTGTGCAAAATAACACAGATATTGGTTTCACTAAAAAAGCATATTTAAAATCCACTTTCTTTGGGCCCCGTAGAAAAAATACTCAGATCTCATATGTACCATAAGTTTCCAAGACATATTAATATATACGACACATATCTAGGTCTTATAAGTGCAAACTCTTCCAAGTAACAGATGCATTTAAAAGGAAAATAGAAATTAAAAAACGCAGATTTTGTAATGCGTATGTTCTACACATTTTATAACCCATCAAAGAATATTCGGCAAAATAATCCTCGTTGACAGGAGTTAGCTAATATTAAATGTCATTGGCAGCCAAATAAACAGTCGCGATAGATATATTGTCTAAAATTTCCACAAAAGAAAACAAATAGAAACCCTAACGGACTCATTGGTGCACAGAGCGATCCATTAACTAGATTAACGATAACATTCCTCTGCATCCAATCCAATGCTCATCTAAATCTACTTCTACTTAGATCTCTGCCTCATCTTTCTCCGCTTCCTCTTCAGACGCCTCATACGCTTCTTCTTCCACTGTGATTATAAATTAAGCATTTCAATCTCTATCCATAGTTTGGTGTTTCAAAAGATATCAAAAACGCAAAACCATCCGGTAGATCTAACAAACAAAACCCACAATCGATCTTACCTTGGCCCTCATCTTGGAACGGTAGAAAGTTTCTTCTCAACACGCAGAGCTTCTTCCTTCCGCCGGCTTACAGGTGAGAAAAGATAATCCACAATAGACTTGCCCTATAAAAGACGACGGAGCGAGAGATTTTGAATTAGGGTTTTAGATTAGGGTTTGGAGGTCTAGGGTTTGTGGGAAACTTTTCGTTGAAATATACATGGCGCGCGTTCCCATGGACAGCTGGTCACATGACGGAGAAGCAAGCCTTTGAACAAATTACCACATTTTTAAGGTTTTCTTTTTTAATTTTTCTGAATTTTTTTTGTTTTATATTTTAATTTATTTTCCTCTTCATAGTTTGAGTGGGTTTAATGGTCAAGAGCATGTGTTTCCTCCTAAGAAGTTACTGGTTCAAAATTAGAAACGGGTAGAGTATGTATGTCTTCGTAGACTTAGTAGTCATATCGTTGTGTTGAGGTGCCCTTATCCCACAAACAAGGGGGTCGTGTACACCAATTTGGTGTTTCGCTTGGTCATGACCTACAAATTGGATAATAATAATAATATTTTTACTCGTTGAGGTATGTTAAAGTTTAAATTTTAATATACAGCTGAGGTGGGTCCCTTGTCCCACAAACAAGGGGGTCTCGTACACCAATTTGGTGTCTCGCTTGGTCGTGACCTACAAATTGGATAATAATAATAATATTTGTACTCGTTGAGGTATGTTAAAGTTTAAATTTTAATATACAACTAAGGTGGGTCCCTTGTCCCACAAACAAAGGGGTCTCATACACCAATTTGATGTTTGTCTTCGTCGTGACCTACAAATTGGATAATAATAATAAAAATTTTACTAGTTGAGGTATGTTAAAGTTTAAAAAGTTTAAATTATTTTTTTTTTGCTGCAGCAAGAGTCGTACCTTCTATTTCATTAAAACATAAAATACAACAACCCGTAAGGAACTGTGGACCAAGGAAAATTTAATCTCTAACTGCCAAGGTCATCAAGCCATAGGCAAGAACCCCCAACCCTACAAACAAAACCTCCAAACCCTCAAAAGACAGACAATGCTTAGGTCGTACGATCAAGAGAGCGTGTGAACAACCTCGATTCCCCCCATGAAACTAAATAATCGGACTTGCATCTTTAATCACTACCGTCCATTCTCCTCGCCCGATCCGACGACCGAGGAAGATATTGCAGTACAAAGACGTCCAGTGCTTAATGACCAAGACCCACCAACACGCACGACCGTTCCTGACTGTAGATCTGCCTTGCAAAATTCGACCGCTGAGGATCATATCGCAGGGGTCTAAAGCCCCGAACATTAGCGTGTGATGAGGGTGGTAATTAGTCCCTCCCCCATGCCACGTGTAAGTTGGTGAGTGGAATCGCATCCATTTCGGAAAAAACGCTTCTCGCTTGAGAGGCCTGCGATAAACCATATACCACCATGGGGGCGGTTTTGCTTCCAGAGAAAGAGAATTGGGGGTATTACGGCCGCTGAGAAAGCCAGGATTTCGGCCCCTCATACCATCTCCTTTACGCCTGTACATGAACCCATGAAAGATGTTGTTCCTTCCCTCCGGTTGACCATCCGATAAACTGAGACAGCCGAGCAGCATCCCCCCGGGAGTCTCTGAGTTTGTGTTTACCAGGGTTGCTAAGGCCGACAATGGCCTGCATCCCACCATAGACCAGATTGTTAAAAAAATAGCAAATCATAATGAAACCAAGTCATCAAGAACTCGCCTCCATGGCTTTGTTTCGAAACACCTCCCTGTCTTCATCCACCTGGTCATGACAATGTGCCTTTAATCTATTCTAAGGCATCTCTGCCAACCCATCGAAACCCTGCTTTCGATACAGATCACTCCTTGATTGGCCAGAATATCCACCAGTTTATTGGTCGTTCTTCGCACATGGTTAAAACTTACTGTACGAAGGCATTGGAGGTGGCGTTGAATTCTTTGGAATACCTTAATCAGCCTCCAATGTTTTGAGACTTTTTCTGGCGTCGTGCCACAGCTAATTCTCTTGACCAAGTTAATGATTAACTCAAAATCAGCTTCGACAATCACATTTTGGCAGTCATCCTGCTTCATAAAATCTAAACATTGCTCCAGAGCCATTAATTCTGCCATGTTGTTAGTGGCTCTTCCTAAATGGCAATGGAAGATGAAAAGAATACTTCCATCTTCATCCCTTAACGCCCCTCCAAAACCAGTAGTTCCCGGGTTGCCTTTTGAAGCCCCATCAATGTTGTATTTCAGAAAACACTGAGGGGGAGGATGCCAGAAATCCTTCTCAATATCCATTTTCATTACCTTCCTATCCAGGCCTTAAGGAATAAGCCCCTGCATACCTAGCTGACTGAGAATCTGCACTTCAGCTTCTGAGGGTGGATTCTTAGGGGGATTTCGCACTGTAATGCCAACTGTCTCCTTACGTTGTTTTAAGATCTGCTCAAACAGGCATTGGGAGTGACTCTTTTCATTTTTGAATATTCTTTTGCTCCTTTCTTTCCAGACATTCCATATAACGAAGCTTGGCGTAAGAGCCCAAGCTGAGCCAAGAAATTCATAATCATAAAAGTTTTGTCTCCAATTGTTTAGGCTATTGATAATACTCCCTTTGTCCTTGTCGGTCTGTTGGAAAATGGTGGCAAATGTATCCCACAACCTGGAGGTGAAAATGCAACTATTGAGAAGATCTTCCATTGTCTCCTCTTGGGCTTCATAGAGTTGGCATCTAGAAGGCCCCAGAACACCTCTCTTCCAAATGTTATCCCAAGTCAAAATTTTCTTATGATGAACTAGCCACATGAAGAGTTTAATCTTCATCCAACCTTGATGCCTCCATAGGTTCAGCCAAATCCTGTTTGGAACATGGGAATCTAGCTCAAGGAGAATGTGTTTTGCCTCCTTAAGATTAAAGGTGCCCTCATTATTGTTGCCCCATCTAAGTTGGTCCTACCCCCTGTCACTAAAATCTTCCTTTGTTCCAACACTTTTATAAGTGCCTCTGCTTTTGCCTTCAAGGGGTTGTCATCCCTGTAAACAATGTTCCCCCAGGTTCTCCATTTTCCTGCACTGTTAGTAAGATCCCAAAAATATTTTACCTTAGATAACCCTTGGGTGTCTATCTTGTTCTTGAGGTCCAAAAAGTCCTCTTTTAACAGTATAGGTTCTTGTTTCCATTTGTTCTCCCAAAATAAAGCTATATCTCCCTCTCTGATTTCCCAGAAGCTGTTTTTTTGTACTAAGCCTCTGTTCTCCTAGGCCTTATTCCAGATGTATGAGCCCTTTATACTTCCAAACATCCTTATGTGATCATTATTTTGCTAAGAGCTAGCATATTTTTCTTTCCAGATGCTAGCCCACTGAGCACTTGGATCTTTTACCCAACGCCACCAAAGTTTAGCCCCTAAAACGTTGCTAAGAATCTCCAGATCATCCAATCCAAGACCCCCATGGTTTTTGGGTTTACAGATTTTTTCCCATGATACTAAGGCCCATTTCTTTCTTTCCTCCCCCTTACCCCAAAGAAAGTTTCTTTGGATGGTTATGAATTGATGCAGGACTCCTTTTGGTGCTGGGAGTGCTGATAGCATGAAAATTGGGATTGATTGAAGAACAGCCTTTGTAAGCACCAACCTACCAGCCAAGTTTAAAGATCTGATAGTCCATTTCCTGATTTTATCCTGCATCTTATTAATTACCAGTTCCCAAATGCTCTTGTGCAGAGGTTTAGTAGTTAGAGAAACTTCCAAATATTTTGAAGGGAGGACATCCCTTTGAAAGCTCAGAATTCTTGAGATATTCCTCTGAATAGCAATATTGGTATTAAAGAAAAAAAAATTGATTTGGAGAGATTAACTTCCATACCTGTAGCCATGGCGAAGTCATGCAAGATTTGTTTATACGCTAGAGCTTCTTTAACCATGGGGATTCCCTGCAGCATGGTATCATCAACAAATTGTTGATGAGTCAGGGCATGTCCATTCTCAGGTAGTTGTAGGCCCTTAATCTTACCAACTTCTTTAGCATGCTTGATAGATCGACCAAGTCCTTCCATCATGAGGATGAAGAGAAAGGGAGAGAGTGGGTCCCCATGCCTGAGGCCTCTTGATGGAATAAAAGTCTCGAAGGGAGAACCATTAACTAATATTGAAAAGCTAGAAGAAGTTACCAGGGCCATGACCCATCTAACCCAGTTATGATCAAACCCAAAAGCAATAAGAACTTTCTTGATGTAGGTCCAATTCAACTTATCATAAGCTTTGGCTAGGTCCAATTGCATGATCATTCCAGCCTTCCTATTGCTAGTCAATAAGTGCACCACCTCGTGTGCTTGAATGATGTTATTGAGAATTTGTTTGCCTTCCACATAACCAGATTGTTCCACAGAAACTAGTGTAGGAAGAAGAAGTTTGAGTCTATTGGCCACTACCTTGGATATTATCTTGTATACCACATTGCATAAAGCTACCAGAGCATTGTCCTGTTTAGGGATTAGGGAGATGAAGGAGGTATTGAGCACCTTCAAAATAGTTTTGTTCGTCCTGGAATCTTCCACTACATTAGGAATATCTTGTTTAACAATATTCCAGCAAGCTTTAAAGAAATCCACATTGAAACCATCAGGGCCTGACGCTTTGCCATTTTGCATTTCTTTAAGGACCTCACTAACCTCCTCTTCAGTCACTGGCCTATTAAGGTTGAAATTATCCTCTCTAGACACCAGCCTGGGTATATGTCTTGTTAAGTCCCTGATAAAATACTCTCTATCTGAAATGGTTTCCATTGCTATACCTCGAAAGTGCTGAACTAACACAGCTTCTATATCCTCATGGGAGTTAAGAAGATTCCCTTCCTCGTCCTTAATCGAAGAGATCCTATTGTGAGCTCTATTCGCCATGGTGGATCTGTGGAAAAATCTAGTATTTCACTCTCCTTCTTTTAGCCATTGAACTCTAGATTTTTGTCTCCAAAATATTTCCTCTTGTTTACACAGATTCTCCCAATCTTGATGATGTTTGGCTACTTGATCGCTTCTGACTTTGTCAAAGCCATCTGTGATAAGGGCTTGGTTGATTTCCTGCATTTTATCTTCAACAGATTTTTTTGCTACAAAAATATTGCCAAATTCATTCTTGTTCCATTCTTTCAGCCTAAGCTTGATGTGCTTTAGTCTTTTGTGTAGAAGGAACATTCTTGTACCCTGAATCTACAAATCTTCTAACCACCATTTTTCAATATTGCTGATGAAATCTGGGTGGGTAAGCCAGATATTCTCAAATTGAAAAGGTCTATTCCTAGGGGTACCAATGCCCTGAACCTCCAGTTGAACTGGCCAGTGATCTGAGCCTCCAAAACGGAGAACTCTCGCTATCATTTCCTTGTCAATGAGCATAAGGTCCTCTAAGATAATGAATCTGTCTAACTTTGAGGCTACATGAGACACTCCTCCTCTTTTATTGTTCCAAGTAAAGAGACCATTGCTCGTATCAGTGTCAACTAGCTTCATATTATCTATAAAAGTTTGAAATGCTAAAGATTCTTTGCTTAGAGTTCCGGTTCCCCCTTTTTTCTCCGAAAGTGATCTGATCATGTTGAAGTCCCCCCCATGATTCAAGGTATTCCTGCATATCTGTCTTTGAGATCCACAAGAGAATCTAGAAACTTGAGTTTATCATCCATTCTTTGAGGGCCATAAACATTCGTGACCAGATAGGTATCCCTATCTCCCACAGGTTGAATAACCACTAATAAATAATTCCTAGATGCCTCAGCATCTATTATGCCAATCTTTTGGGGGTTCTAAAGAGTGAGTATGCCTCCTGCTGTATTCTCTGCTTTGACTTATAGAAAGTCAAATCAATTGAGCCATTTTCTATGTATTTGTTTTATCTTTTGAATGGAACATTTAGTTTCCTGGATAAAGATCATATCCGGAGCTGCTTGCTTCATTCTACTACTAAGTATTCTTTCTTTTCTTTTACTACCTAGACCCCTGATATTCCAAGATGTGAACTTCATTATTAAAGACTTGTAAAGGAGTAGCTGGTTAGATCTTTCATCTTACCTGAATCTATCATTAGCTTTCCACATTCCATCAATAGCTCGTTCTGCTTTTTCCTTCCTCTTTTCTTTCCTGGGTTTCTAGGTGCTAATCCTGGTGTAGTTTTCATAGTTTTCACACCTTCGTTACCCTGTCTTTCAATGTTTTTTTGCCTCTCTAGCCCATTAGCTTGAGTTTTCCATATGAACAACTACTGTACTCTATTGAACTCTTCTCGAGGTAACGAGTCTGCCCCTCCCATGGTACCCTATTTCAAGAACCCTTCCAAATCTAAGTGTTCTCTATCAAGAATCTCCTGTAGCTCGTGGTCCTCCATTTCCATCTCACTCTGGGTCATTTCCTGGTCCATCTCCAATTCTGCATCGCTCATTATAGTCTCTTTCTATTTATTAATATTCTATATTTGTTCACGGTCCTCTTCTTTCTCCTTCTCCCTTGGACTTCCTCTCGTTGGATGATTTGCTTTTGTTATCGCTTCATCTTCTTCAAGTACTTGGAACTTGTTCTGACTGACCTATTGCCCTTCATTTTGATGTTGCTTTGGCCGCCTTTTACCCCCTTTTCCTCTATGTACCACTTTGTGAAAGCTTTCAGAGTCTTTCATTGTATTAACTTTACTCTTGGTCTCTATTTTACTGAGAGGGCAGAAACTGAATAGGTGCCCATGCTCATGGCATCTGTGACATCTGAATGGGATATGCTTTGGATTTACAAGGTCCCTTTTGTGCTTTGTCTTTTGTTCCCTGTTCCTTGTCTTCTTCCTCATTATCTTTTGTGCTATTATTCTCCCTAGTTTTGGTGTGGTCTAGTTCCTCTTCAATATTCAGTTTCCCTTCTTCTGAAGAACCTCTGTCATTTTCTATTGGTTTCTTACTTCTACTGGCCACAGCCTGCTTGTAGGAGGGAGTGGAGCTCCCTCCTTTGCGCCCTTCCATGGAGATCAACCCCTGCAAAAGTCTGGAACCCCTAGCTGTTCGCCCGCCGTCAAGTCCTCTTGCCTAAAAAGTTTAAATTTTAATATACAGGAAAATTGGTTTTATTCACATTATAAGCCAAAAAAACAGTGTACGCCTTACATATTCAAACTTGTAAATTAAAGCAGGTACATAACGCTATATATATAATTAATAATAATAATATTATGTAGATATATATGTAGATATTATATATAATGTAATAACATGGTTTTTTTTAAAAATAAAAAATTTAATTTTAATTATATCTATATATATATATATATAATATATATATAATATATTATATATATATATATATATATATAGATATATTAGGTTCGGTATTATGTTGGAGTAATTTGGGTAAGTCTCACGATTAAATCTTTTGACTATCGATAATATATTAAGAATATATCCAATAGCCCATAAACTAGATATATCAATCACTTATGATTTAGGCCTCAAGTGGGTAGGGGCGCCTACTTTTTGTGTCATATCACAACAAGCCAATCATGACCCTTGGAATTAAACCAAGGTGGATGGGAGAACAAAATGTGCTTCCAATAAGTGAAGCTAACAACCTAAGACTTGTTACTTTTTTTATTATTTTAACCACGGTGAATTGATAACTTGTTGGTGTAATATGGGTGAGGCCCAAGTTCAAACACCAAGAGTATATCCAATAGCCCATAAGGTATACCATGAATTTATGACTTAATAAGAGTTGACACTCCATGAATGTGGGGGGCCTGCTCCTTGAGGCTTATCAAAACGAGCCAAAGGCGTCTTCTGTGGGATTTGAAACTGGGTAGAGGGAATAAAATTTCATGGTGTCAACCACTTGATCATTCCATGAGGAGATATAATTATTATTTAATTTGTAGGTCATATCCAAGCCAAACACCAAATTGGTGTATGAGATCCCCTTGATTATGGGACAAGGAACCCCCCTTAGTATGCCATTTTGATTGCTAAAGTGGACAAATGTGTACATACCCTACCCCCTCTACTTTCAAACTAGACAAATGTTTTTAACTATCAAGGTCACTCAAGCTATATGTTTATATATTTACATCATGATAATTAATGATAGTGTAAATGTGGAGGCATGAGGATCGTAAATGATCTTGGAGAAAAGTGGAAACAAACTTCATATAAGCATTAGAATTCACCACAAACAATGAGATAAAGGTGTTAATTGTCTATGAAAGTTTATAAATATTCAAGGAGCATGGGATGAGGCATGCAGATGTGGTGGGAGACTAAACAATAATAATCAACCCATCTCCATCAACATGCATGTTATTAAATCATTATCTCTCAAAACTCATTTCTTGAATAAAAGTGGAGGTCAAAGAAATATGCAGGATGAATTTTTCCAGGATTTGCACTCTCAAAATGGTGAGGTGTACCTCTTGGCCAACATTGAGATGGACATGAAAGAAGGTTTCATAAAAAATAAAGAGGGGAGTATCTTTTCTCTCCCTTTCCCTTAACAATTAAGGGTGTGTAATGTTGTCATGGGGGTGATGCATGCTTTTCTTGTCACTCAAACTCATTGATATAGAGGTTAATGGCTCATTTTTCCCCAATCCTCAATGTTTCCCTTCATCAATGCTAAAGTTTTTCATGGATTGCAGGGTTTAGTGTTGCAACAAATGTGGTTTCTTGACAATTAGAGTGGGGATAAGGTTATGTTTGGTCGATGGATTTATACTGTTAATTATGACATTTAATTATATAGGTGTCTCTATCTCCCTCGGTCCTCAGCGCTTGAATTAGGGTGTGAGTTTGAGAGCTTGTGATTGTAGTTCTTTTAGGCATTTGAAAGGACTTTTAGTCCCTTCAAAGGAAATCATCTTCGTTAATTCCATAAGGTCGTCAACCTAACTATAAATACTGAGCAATTGGCCATCCTATCGGTATATTTCCATCTAGTGAGGCACCTAGGCACCCAAACACGGTGCTCCCTAATTCTCTAAGATAATGATAAGAATGTATCCTAGCCAATGTCTTCTTTTTTTTAATAGAACGGTTACTTTTATATTATAAAGCTTGGATTACATGGCCAAAACCATTTACATTAGATTTAACAAAAATTGATTTATTGTGCTCTGTTGCTTCCATTCCAATATAACCATAGCAGAGTCTTCTTGCCTCTATGAGCTCTGTTGCACACATTTTGTCAAAGTTCCAAGGAAGCGGAAGTACCAAATTTTTCGACATAATCAAATCCTCTATCAACAGTCCATATGTCATTGTAAACCCATTCTACAAGTTATGTAATGTAAATGATGATAGTAAGACCGTGAATGTATGTAATAACCTAGGTAAGCCTATTATTTTGACGAGAGTTTGATCCTAAGAGGTTTTTTGTCTCACTGATTCATTTGTGTTTCTAAACATGGATGGTCAGCATAGTTTTTCCCTACAACCTCACTCCAAAGCTAGCGTGTAATTCTTTGTCAAAGTCTTAAGTGAGTCCACGTGTTTTAGTTGAGTCTTATGTAAAAGTGATTTGGGAATAATTTAAGCTAATTGGCTAAATTATTTTATTGCAAGTCACTTGGTATACTGGCTCATATTGTGTCATAGATTAGGTATGTGTCTTGAGGGTCTACGCCAAATGGGTATCCCCCCTTTGAGGGTTGAAATCGTAAATCTTATGTAAAATTATTTTAATGCATGGTCCCCCATACTTAGACACCATGGTTAAAATAGTAGAGGGTGGAAAAAACATTAAATCCCCTCAAGTGTCAATTAATTATTTTTTTTGGCAAAATTAAATTAAATCTTAAGCCATAAAATTAATTAGTTAAAGTCGAATTAAAATTTCTTAAGAAAATTAAATTTAAGAGAGATCTTTTGGCCTAAATCACAAGATATTTCATTTGTTGACGTGTTTCGAACCAACAAGTGTGGTTCATCGTTAGGACAAGTTGAATGAACATATCCGACTTAGCATGTTAAATAGATAGAGCAGAAACCCCAACGACTATGACCAAGTAACGGCTATATTTACAACGGCTAGATTTGAGAATAACCAAAATTTAAATAAAAATTAACTAGGGTGGTTAAATTCTTAAAAGTAAATGGGCCCTATTTTTACACTTATAAATATATCTCAAAAATAATCATAACCTAGAATAATTTACATAACTAGTTAGTTATCAAAATAGATATATCTAAAAAGATAGAGAAACTAATGGTTAATTATAAATATCTAGATATATAAGTCAAAGGGACTATTCCAACCATTAATGAATATTAAAATAATTATAAACAACATCAATTTTAATAATAGTTAAATAAGGAAGTTATCCAAATAAAGAGTAATAGGGTAATTTAAAATTATGATGTTAAAATATATATATATAATAAACTAAATTAATTAAATAAATATGTAAGATATTTATTAAATCTAAATATAGAGTAGTTAATTATAAAAGTTATAACAGTTAGGGAAATACAATAAATAGTAAAAAGTATACTATTAATTACATTTAATATAAATTAAACAATTAAGCTATAATGGTAGTTAAAATAAAAATAGAGAGTAGTCTCAGGTTAAATAATAATAATAAAATATATAAAAAAGAAGAAGATTAAATTAAAAATAATAATAATAATCAATATAATTAAAAAATAATAAAATAATAAAAATAATAAAAATCCTAGAAGAACACAGGAAAAAACTAAAGGGAAGGGAAGGCAGGAAGACCACGACTAGGAGGAGAGGACTAAGGTCCAGCGACCACTGATCTTCCAACCATCCTCTCTATTAAGATTGTTTGGTCTTTTTTCGATCTCAAGCGCTTCCCTAAATTTCTGGTGATGGAAATGGGACACACTAGCAATCACACTAGCCTCCTCGATGCAGACATGATGATTGGTTTTCTCCACATGCTTTGCTAAAGCAGAAGACTTGGCCCTTCTATGCTTGAGGTCAGCTGCGTGCTCACTAATCCTTTGATTAATGGAACGACCTGTCTCACCAATATAGGGAGTCCCACATGAACAAGGAATAATATACACCCCTTTCATGTCCTTGGGGTCGATAGGATCCTTCACAAATCTGAGGGACTTATGAATGGTGTTTACAGATAGAATTGCGAGGATTCTTAAGAAGCATAATGTCGAGGGTCATTATGCTTCTTAGGAATCCTTGCAATTCTATCTGTAAACACCATTCGTATGTCCCTCAGATCTGTGAAGGATCCTATCGACCCCAAGGACATGAAAGGGGTGTATATTATTCCTTGTTCATGTGGGACTCCCTATATTGGTGAGACAGGTCGTTCCATTAATCAAAGGATTAGTGAGCACGCAACTGACCTCAAGCATAGAAAGGCCAAGTCTTTTGCTTTAACAGAGCATGTGGAGAAAACCAATCATCATGTTTGCATCGAGGAGGCTAGTGTGTCCCATTTCCATCACCGGAAATTTAGGGAAGCGCTTGAGATCGAAAAAAGACCAAACAATCTTAATAGAGAGGATGACTGGAAGATCAGTAGTTGCTGGACCCCAGCCCTCTCCTCCTAGTCGTGGTCTTCGTGCCTTCCCTTCCCTTTAGTTTTTTCCTATGGTCTTCTAGGATTTTATTATTCTTTTTTATTATATATTATATTTTAATTTAATTTTTTTTTTTAATATATTATTATTTTAACCTTAGGACTACTCTAATTTTTATTTGACTAAAACCATTGAGTTAATTTTAATTTTATAAGTATTAATTGTTAACTTGCTATTTATGTATACCTAATATGTATAACTTTTATAATTAGCTACTCTAAATATTTAGATTTAATAACTTGAATATCTTACTATTTATTTAAATTAATTTAGTTTACCCTATTACTCTTTATTTGGTTAACTTCTTTATTTAACTATTATTAAAATTGATTTAGTTTATAATTATTTTAATATTCATTAATGGTTGGAATAGTCCCTTTGACTTATATATCTAGATATTTATAATTAACCATTAGTTACTCTATCTTTTTAGATATATCTATTTTGATAACTAACTAGTTATGTAAATTATTCTAGGTTATGATTATTTTTGAGATATATTTATAAGTGTAAAAATAGGGGCCATTTACTTTTAAGAATTTAACCACCCTAGTTATTTTTTATTTAAATTTTGATTATTCTCAAATCTAGCCGTTGTAAATATAATCGTTACTTGGTCATAGTCGTTGGGGTTTCTGCTCTATCTATTTAACATGCTAAGCCGAATCTTTTCATTCAACTTGTCATGACGATGAACCACACTTGTTGGTTCGAAACGCATTGACAAATGAAATATTTGTGATTTACGGCGAAAAATCTCTCTTAAACCTAATATGGATCACATAAGCCTCAATTCAAAAATTAAATTTTCCAAGTGAAAAAATTATGGGTCTTAAAAGAATTAATTTTGGAGATCTTCCACCAAGGGAATATTGGATATCTCAAGAAAAAATAGACCCTTCGACCTTGGTGGTAAGTCAAAGTCAAATATAATCAAATGATAAATTCGAAAATTCCTAAAAAATAAAAATTCAATGGTTAAGATTAAAATATGATCAAGTATTTTTCAATGACCAAAATTATTTTGACGAAGATCAAACAAACTGGCCGTTATTTTTCACTTGGAGGATTTATCTATAAATTAGAGAGTCATTTGAGTCTCTAGCCATCTGATTTCTCACTAAGAAATTGTCGCTAAAGTATTTGTGTAAATTATTGTCCCACTGGGAACTATTTTTTCTATCATAATAAAGACTTTGGGGCGCAACCTGAGGTGTACTTGTTCGTTGATTTGTGGTATGTACTAACTACAAGCTTCCTATGTTGTGCTTATATATGATTATTTTGAAATAAATACACTGTGTTTGCAGATACTTCAGTCCTTAGTCTCCAAGTCCACAAACTATGGGCAATGATAATTTTGCTTGGATCCCAAGTATTTGTATGGTGGATTAAATCTTCACCAGGGCCATTGTGAATAGAGTTTCTAAAGCGTTTTTAGTCATTTATCAAAGAAAAAACCATAAAAATATTTTTCTCAAAAATTTCAATTTTCAAAAGCCTTGTATATTTTGTAATTTTGTAAACATTAATTGTAAATTATTTTTTCTAACTAGAGTTTTGGGGTTTTAAGAATTTTTGTATATATTTGGAGTTTGGGTCTTTTATTTTCATTTTTGCGCATTGAATCAAGAAATCAAGCTAAAGTAGAGCTAGATCTAGGCCCTTGAGGGTAAGATCTAGTCTCTAGAAAATTTTGCGGGGTTACCATTGAAGGTTTTACAACAAACTTTAGATTAATAAGAGAAAAAAAAATTGAGACAAGGGTTTCACTTTTCAAACCTCTCGGGCCTAGATCCAACACTCCTAGGGCTAGTGTTGCCTCCTCTTCTCATTGCGTCAACCTAAAAGGCCCAACATCAGCCTTTTTGGCCCTTTTAGGGTAGGTTGTAAGCCCTAAGGGCCTCGACCTCCTTTCCTAGCCCCTATGTAAAGGGTTTAAGGCCAAATTTAGCCTGCACGTGGGCTTGAGGAGCCTCGGCCTCCCTCTGAGACCCTAGTGGATGCCTTAGGGCTAGTCGTGGGCTCTTTAGCCCCAAAACGCTATTTGTTTGCCTCTTTTGCCCCAATGTCAAGCCTTTAAGGGCATTCCTCCTCCAACATTGCCTTTTTTTCAGCCTCCTCTAACCTCTTTGACCCCTGATCTGCCCTCCTAGCCTCCTTTTGCCCCAACGCTAGCCTTGGTAGGCCTAGCGTTGGCCTTCACTGGCTTGTTTTTACCTAGATCCATATTTAAAATCTTCAAGATTGATTCCTTGGTGGTATTAGAGGAGAAATTTGCTCAAAAAATGGTATTTTCAGGTGCAAGATCATTAGAGAAATTTTGGGCTACTTGGGCAAGTTGATCTTCAAGGTCTTGGTCCCAGGGTTTGATCTATAAACCCTCATTTTGCCTATGTTTTATTACGATAGTGATAACAATGATAATTAGGCCCTCAAATCTCATTTAACTTGGTCAAAATCACTTAAAATAGCAAAATCTATTTTTTCTTTAATTTTGGCCACTTTGGCATCTTGGATCTCGCCTAGATCTAATTTTTTGTTCACTGGATTTCATTGCATAAATCACTAAATTAGTTCTGAATTATTTTTAATCATGCTCTCTAAAATTCTTGAAAATTGATTTTTTCAAGTTTGGCAAATTTCTTCTATTTTTAGGCATTTAGGGCATTGGTTGTGCCATCATTAACTTGTTGTTTTGTAGGTTTATTTAATGTTGTAATAACTTGTTTCAGATTTGATATATCACTGAATACATCATCATAAAGTAGGGTTAACACATAAGTTTACCTTTGTTGGTCATCAGAAAAAATCATGCTTCACATGTTGGGTAAAATCTACGATCTAAAGTGATTTTCTTGTTGTTTTCATAACACTAATAAAGTGTTGAACTTTTCTGAAGTTATTGTTCATTGGATTATTGAGATCTAACACTTGTTTGTCTTTAAGTTTTAAAAAAAATAAAAATAAATAAATAAATTTTCTGAATTTTGCACTAAAAACACTCCTACACTTCATTTCTAAATCTTTGATTTTTTGGAATATAATTGGCATTATTGTCTTTGACATTTAATTGTGTCATTATTAAGAAATCATTGGATAGTTGTCATAATCTTAAGATGCTTTGATATCTTGGTTGTTTATCTTAAACACTTGGCATCTCAAGTTTCATTGGTTATTTGGCATTTTAGAAGCATCTTGTGGAATATTGTTGAATATTGGCACTTGTGTCTTTAAGCATTTGCCTTGTTTAAGATCGTTATCTCATCATTATTAAGTACTCTTGCTATAAGAAAATCCATATTAAGTACTTAAATAACATAAACCAATTTAAAATCAAGATAAGATCACTCAATCTATCTTGCATAAGCATTCTAGGATCTAGCTTGCATTAAGAACTTACCTCCTAGCATAAGTTAGGTTGATAGACTCCTAGGGCAACAACTATCAAGAGGGAACAACTACCAGCTATCAAGAGGGAACAACTACCAGCTACCCTATGAGGATATCAAGATCGTCTTTAAGAACCATTCTAGGGTAGCTAGGAAAAAGAGTAGGGGTAGTCAAAAAATGGCTAGCTCATCATCGTCCAACACATCTATAAAAGGTGAAATTGGGAACATGTTGGAGGATTTGAAGAGTAAAATGTTGCAAACCCTTGCCCTACAGATGGAAACTTTGCACATCAAGAGGAAGCAGGAGGAAGCAGAGAGAGCATTATCCATCTTCTGCCCCAGATGCACAAGGAGGCACCCTAGGAATGAATGTCCATTAAAACTGATAGAAATATACTCGGTCTATAAAGAAAACCACTCCACAGACAAGTTCCCTTCTCTACCTGGACTAAAAGTTGTGTATCAGGGAACTGAAGGGGTGACTGAACAACTCTACTACATAAATCAAAGAAGGCCTCATGGGCCTCGACCGTACCATCAAGGCATGCAAGGGTCATCCTATGCATATTACAACCCTAACCAAAACACACCCATTCCCTCGTGGGGGCCCCCTACTCATCCCTCCTGGTCTACACCTTCTCCCTGATCTTTTGTACCTCAGTTCCATTCCCATTCGATCAACCAGCCATTTCATACATATACTCCTCCACAACCTCAATGGAATGCACCACCCTAGGGGTGGAGGCCCCCATACAAAAATGCTCAAGCTTTATTGCCTTCATCTCCTACTCAACCACAACTTTTACACCCTGCTCCACCTAAACAACCTCAGATTCCTACCTAACAAAATCCAAACCCTAACAACAGACAAGCACAATAGGTCTACAGTGGAGAGACATCCTACCCTACTTAGGTTGTGGAAATTTAGGAAATCAACCTGAGGTCTGGGAGAGTACTCCTGGAAAACCAACCTCCATCTCCACCTAGGGAGAGTGGGGAGGAAAGAGAGGAAAGTATGTCTAGAGTGAATCCACCATCCTTTCCTGAGAGGTTAACTCATCCAATCCAACCTACCCCAGAAGAGAATGAACTTTTGGGTGAATTGAAAAATATATGTGTTAAAGTTCCACTTCTCCAAGCCATTAAGGATGTACCTATTTATAAAAAACTAATTAAAGAGAAGTGTTTTAAACATCTAGGGAGGTGAAAAAGAGATATCCCTACCATTAATGTTATTGGACAACTGTCTGACTTAATGCTTGAGCAGGTAATGTGCCTAAAGTATTTAGACCCTAGAAGCCCTGTAGCAGATGTGCACATCATTAGCACCATTGTCCCACATACTTTGATTGATCTTGGGGCTGTCATTGATGTAATGACTAAGGACACAATGCTTAAGATGAATCTCTAGGGTTCATTAAGAAAGACCACGACAGTCTTGTAGCTTGCAAACCGATCCACAGTAGCCCCTGAGGGGAATGCTGAGGATGTGATGGTCTACATTGACTCCTAGGAGCACCCTGCAGACTTCCTAGTTCTCTAACCTAAGGCCAAGTTTAATGGTTATCCTCTCATACTTGGGAGGCCTTAGTTAGCCACTGTTGATGCCTACATCAGCTGCAGGGCTGGAAACATGACTATCAAAAATGGGCATCTATCCAAGTAGTTGGTCTTGTACCCTCCTGCTCAGCGATATTTAGAACGTGATTTACCTTTATGGCTAGAAGAGGAGGAAGAAGATGAAGTCTACTCCACCCAACTTTATAGTAATTTCCTCATTAATAATGTTGACTCAAATATTTATTTCATTTTTTTTTTTTTCAATGAGCACTTATTTCCTCATATATAATGAGGGCTCAGATGTTTATTTCATTTTTTTTTTCAATTAGCACTTATTTCGTGATATATTAATTGTTCATTTTTTAAACAAATAAAATTCTAAATTATGGTCGTTGGAATAAATATGGATGTGGATGTGGTATTTTGAGTTGGGATATTTACAATGCACCAAGTGCTATTGCAGCAGTCACTATGTCTATATTTGGTAACATTTTGAACAATATGTTGTTCATCGGTGCCTAATCTAATCAACTTTCCCACACAAGGATAAAGTGCCCCTTTCACAAAATAAATATAAATTCTCTCAATTTCCAAATATAACAATATTCTAACTGCCTAAAAAAGTACATACAATCTCTCAGCATTATGACAGAGAGTTGTTGCTGTTCATCGGTGCCTAATATAATCAACTTTCCCACGAAACAATAAAATGCCCCTTTCACAAAATAAATATAAAATCTCTCAATTTTGAAATATATCAATATTCTAACTCCCTAAACAAGTCCATACAATCTCTCAACATTACGGTAGGGAGTTGTTGCTGAGCAACCTCTGGTTGTAAAACAAATCTCATATCTCTTTGATAACTTTAATTTCCCTAAATTCATTTATCGTGGTTATGCTTTAATTTTCCTAAATTCATTTTTTCTGGTCACTTTGAATGCTTTCGTAGTCTAACTAAATGTCTTTATATATAAGTATAAGAAATTAGGAATTTTATAGAAGTGGTGTAGGTCATATAATTAAATATGATGATTTCATCCAATGAGAGGAATTCAAAATTCAGTAAGGTTGATATTGGCTGTTTAGTTAAGTTAGATGACTCATAAATCCGAGATTTTTTTACCTAGCCAGCAATATGATTGACAGCAATTCAAAATTCAGTAAGGTTGATAATGGCGGTTTAGTTAAGTTAGACAACTCATAAATCCTAGATTTTTTTTACCTAACCAACAATATGATTGTATAAGTGTTCCTAATGTTTGTTCTATGAATTCTTTTTAGAAATAGCTCTCAAACTTTAGAAAAATGACCATGGATAATTATATGAGAACACCATGAGTATCTTTTTTAATTATTGCCCCTCGTTTACATTCAAGCTCGTAATAAATTACATGGTTCCATAGAGTGTGAACTTCCAAAATTTTCTTTAATATTTTATAAAATTTTGAAAACAATAATTTGTCATTTAAAATATTTGAGTTTATTATATAATATATTTTTTTAATAATTATAAAAATATTTATAATATCCCGGATGCGGGTGATGAGACGTGCGATGGAGAGGAGCCACATGGTAGACATGGGCTGCCTCGTGTCCAAGCTGAGCATTGATGATGCCCTTTGCCGCCATGGACAGTCGATACAAGGAGGGCGGCAGGCATTCAATGCGACTTATTACACCATGGATCGAAGGCAACTTGCAGATGTGGAGTACAGGCGCCAAGGGAATTGCTGGACAGTTTTTAAGGATGAAGAGCCGAGCCATGGAGAACAGTTTGCTGTCCGATGCATCGTCCCTCGGGTCTCTAATCCTGTGGGCAGCGTTAGCGAGTTCAATTGTGATAGTAGTTTGGGTACTCTTCAGTGGAGGTTCTGGATCACGGGCCGCTGCGACATTTCCGCTCCTGCCTTCATCTCAGCCCCTGCAGCTCCTGCAACCATGTATCGTAGAAGGGGTCCAGCCCACGGAAGACCGGCTCGCCCTCCAGCCGAGCGTCCACGTGTTCAGTATTGCCGCTGTCGGTGTCATAGGGGAATTCAAGCCACCCCCTTACAGGCAAGCCAGTATATGGATTCCAGAGCTCCTAACGCCGAGCCGGCCCCTGCGCTCGCCTTTGGGTCCGCCATATTCACCTTTAGCTGCACGCAGGAACGACGCCGCATCAATGCGCATGTTTCAGTCCTTTTTCTTGAGGAAGCTCAGGACGAGGCTGGAGGAGCGAGCAGTGGGGAGAGAACTCCAGGGGGAAGCCTGGGCGCGGAAGAAAGGCAACCTGCGATGGAACCTGGACAAGCCTCCAAAAGCCCTCCAGCTCAGGAAGCAGCGACCTCGAAGGCGGAAGTGGAGGAGGACTGGGAAATTTTGCGAGAGAGATATGGATGGTGTGAAGTGGTGGAGGAAAAGCCTCTCGAGTAGCCAGCTGCTGAACCGCTTCCTCTGCACACGGCGATGGTCTGGGTATGTTGGGGCCCTCCTTGGTTTTGATTATGTTCATGACTTTGTTTTATGTTTTCTCTGGCCTAAGTCCAATTCAAAATATGCAATGGCCAAGTCTGTTGAAACCTCGGCGAGGGATTTTGTGTTTTGCTCTTGTGGGCAGTCTCAGTTAATTATCGTGCCCCTGCGTGGGCAATTCCAGTAAGTTTTCTAGCCCCTGCGTGGGTGGTTCAGTATATTCGAATTTTGGCTGGTGCCTCAAAGACCTCTTTTTGGGTATCGTTCCGAGGCCCCTGCGCGGGCAGTTTCAATCAATTTTCAGACCCCTGTGTGGTCGAGTCGAAGTCTGGTAGGAGTTTCAATGGCCGTTTTGGGTCTCGTCCTAATGCCCACAGTGCCACTGTTGAACTTGGGCACTTTGATTTCCTGAATGTAAATTTCACCATGTACATAATATATTAGATAGTTTTACTGAGAAAAAAATAAAATAAAATATTTTATTATATATATATGAAACACTAAGAAAATATTTAATATGGAAAAACTTAAAGAACTTATTAAGTGACACATAAAATGCCTAATAAAAATAAGGACTAATAACGAAATTAAATTA
The DNA here is from genome assembly GCA_000404065.3 of Pinus taeda. NCBI lineage: Eukaryota > Viridiplantae > Streptophyta > Pinopsida > Pinales > Pinaceae > Pinus > Pinus taeda. Next base: position 107,522 of record APFE031583965.1, read on the forward strand.
ATAAAGTAAATGGAAAGTCGCCTTTCTGTATTATCGTTTAATACAAACGCAAAGTCACTTTTCTTTGTTGTCCTTGAATTCTAGTCAAATATATTGATAAAATATAAATAATTAAATTAGGACAATGTTATGCTTTTTTAAGTATATGGGTAAAAAAGTGAATACTAGAATTCTTAAATTCAAATGAGACCTGCAATTGCTCTTCTGTAGCTATTCATTAAAAAATATTTCCTCGGTAAATTTGGCATTTCCTCGGTAAATTTGATGCCAAGGAAAATATTAAAGTGCTAGTGAAATGTTATATAAAAATATAATTAAATTAAAGTTATGATAATGTTATGTTAATTTTGATGGTTATTTCTATTTTTGTTGTTGCTGCTAAAGCACCTTTTGACCAATTTTCTTTAATAAAATTAAATTTTGCTAATAAGCTATAAAATAATATCTATTCTTAATATATTAATAATATTTATTAAAAGAATATGTAAATATAAATCATCTATCTAATTAAAATTATAATATTAAATACTTAATGCTATAAATAGTTTTTGAAAAATAATATATAGTATTAAAATAATATAATAATCGATAATGAATTGTAAAATAATATATAGTATACTAATTGAAGTGAAGTAATACTATATATTATTTAATACTTCACTTCAATTAGTATTTGTAATGAATTAATTTAGAGAATTTATATATAGCTTTTGTAATATATATATATATATGTGTGTGTGTGTGTTTGTTCTTAAATTGACATAGATATAGGTATGGATATATAATTTTTTTCACAATTCAATATCGATTAATTATTATTTTTTAAGGGTTGGTACCGGGTGCAGGGTTCTCGTATAATCTTAAGGAAAATAAAAAATTAGAAATTGTTGCATTATGGAGAAATGACAAATAATGAAGTAGAAATGCACGTAAGACTGCAAGGTATGATATTAGCGAAAATTTCACATGTGTCTAACATTAAAATTTTGGGAGACTTGCTTATTATGATTCAACACTTATGCAAGGAACCTCACCCTACCAGAAACATTTGAGGAACCTGAAGTGAATGAGGATTCTTGAAGACATTCCATAAAAATAATACTTTCTTTTACTTAGAGAGCAAAATAAAGAAGCCAATAAATGTGTGAATCAAGTATACCATCTCCAAGTAGGAGATAAGAAGTAAATGGTGATTTAGGATGGTGGATGATGTCCTAACCCTAAAGGACAAATAATTATTTCTAATGATTCAATTTTCATTATCAAAGTAATATTTCATGGTACATGATAATAAATTTATTTTTTTGCTTTGATTTCAATTTAGTGTTGGTGGATGCAGACATCAAAACATTACAATTTCCACATAGGAGATACACAACACAAAGGACATTATGTAGATATGCCAAAGTGTTTCCACGTCGAGTGATGATTGTAATAAAAGGGAACACATTTATAAACAGTAATGTCACTATAATGTTGGATCCGTGTGGGTATAGGTGATGGAGTATGAATTGAGGTTGATGCAACATAGCAAATTGCCATGGGTTCCCCTTTTACAATACAATTTGGGGAATTAAACATAAGGCAATTGCAGACAAATTTGGCAGGTCACATGGTGTACTATAAGAACATTTGGCTTGCTATTAATCGTGGTTAACAAGGATCCGAGAGGTCTAACTTTTGTGCCATCTTCCTCTACTACGAAGATTAGCTTACAGGTTGCCCTTTTTCTTAAGTATGGTGTTTTGCGCGATCTACATGTATGATTGTGATGGTTCCATAAATTCCAGTGGGATGAGCTTATGTTATATGGTTGTTGGGAGGACATATTGCAATCTTTGATTAGGGTTTTTGACTATGAAAGTATCATGATTATGGTTTTTTAGTAAGTTGATTATGTGCTTTTGCACCCTTTGTATTAGTTTTGTTCTTAAAAGGTCACGTTGGATGCACTTCTATTAAAGGAATGACTAGTTGTTTTAATGTAGAACTCTACATGGGACCGAGAGTGTGGGGTTTTTGTGAAGAAAATTGTGGCCCAACACTGGCCTTGTTTGGATTCCTTATGTGCGAAGATAGTTGGGTTATAAGCTAGTTTAAGGGCATCTTTTTTCCTTTGTTAGAGTCAAAATCTGTTGATGCATTGTTTTCATAGCTTGCTTTGAGTATGAAATGAGTTGTCAAGTTATTAAAATATTACTTCTGTTGGGGACGATAAATGGTGACTTTTGGGGGAGAATGAGTTAAATGAATCTTGGTTGAGGATATATGAGAACAAAATATTAAATTGGGTTGCACATAATTGCATTGATCAAGAGTAAAGGGAGATGTGATTGTATCGATTTTAAGTTGAAAGCTGACCTAGTTTCTGGAGGTAGGGAAAATGTTTGATATTACAGACTTCTTTTGGGTTGGCCAGATTAAGATGTTGCAAATGCAAGGAACTGGTCATCGAATTATTGGAGAAAATAAATTCCCTCAAATTAGATATGATGGTGATGAATATGAGAGAGATTGGCCGGATAGTGACAATTGTTATTGTGTTGGAGGAGATCCAAGCTCTAAAAGAAAAGTAAGCCAGACCAGAAAATGAGTCAAAGGCACTTTGTAAGAAGATTGCAAACTTACAAGAATAACTTCAACTTCTATATACCACACTTAGCGAGTCTAGTACTACAAGTTGGAAGGAAGTGAACAAGTACCTGGATCTCAATCAACCATTCGAGGAGGAGGATGAAGACTTGAAATGACATACACATTGTTGTAAATTTTTGTTTTTGATAGAAATTCATTGTAGGAAATGTTCTAGATGGTTTGTAATGAATTTTGTGAAAATATATTGTCCCTCAACAACTTTAATTTGTAGCAAACAAAAAGCCAAAATGAGAAAAAATATAATATATATCTTCAATACATATTGTGACCAATAATAGATTTAATGAAATAAATATACTCATTTATATTATATATAGATATATAATTTTCATGTACATCTTTAGTAGAGATTATTAAAAAAATGAGAATGAGTTGTGACTTCCTCTTAAAAATACCAATAATTAAAAAACATATTATTATACTCTATTACTTTTTATAAAATTAATAAATAAATATTCTATTTAAATTGAATGTTAAAATATTTTTTATTATTAATAAATTTAATATTATTACATACTTAGGCACGTTGAGTGATTGTAACAAAATCATTTATATACTCATAATTTTATTTACGGTTATGTTCTTATTTAACAATAGGTGTAACATGTTTTGCTCTAACATGTTTAATGGTGATAGGTTTATTAACAACCATTTTTTTTTCATAATAATTTCGTTCTTATGGGTTAGAGAGAAACGCACGGTGGTTTAGTGTATGTTATTAACAAGTAGCACAACAATAAAACTATGAAGATATAAAAAATCCGTAAATGTACTCATTTATAGTTGATACGTGGTACAACTATAAATATGTAGTCCTGTCACTACATGATTTTTAAATTTTGTTTTTTGTTTTTTTTTTTTTTTTATTATTATAAAAGTTGATTTCTTTGAATTTTCAAAATAGCACTATTTTTAGGACCTTTAAATATTTAAGAAATTTATTTATTTAAAGGTACTTAATTAAGATTTTAGTGTGTAGACAGAATGCATAAGTATTTATATTTACTTCATTTATTTATTTTAGGGCTTTTAAATTTCAAAACTAAAAAGAGAGGGTGCATTGTTATAGAAGAATAGAGTTGAGATAAAGCTTTTTATTATAATATTAATGGTTTTTTTGTAATATTAAAGTTATATTTAGTTTAGGATAAAATTATATTGGTTGTCAAGGATGTTTGAGTGACATCAATGGTTGATATTTGAGTTATTATAATGTTTGATGTATAAGATAACAGATAGAGATGTCATTTAACTATTGAAAATTCTTTTTTTTCAAGTTTAAAGTTATAAATAACTATGTGTGTATATCTTGTATACAAGTAGTATTTTTAAGAGTTTCTTTACTTTGAAATTTTCTAGGGTTTGTAGTTTGCAATGTTTTTAACTATGTAATAGAAATTTAACACTTGAAATAAAATTTGTTTGGGTGTTAGAGAATTGTTATTAACATGGGCTTAAGTTTTGCCTCATTATTATCCACTCTATGTTTTACATATTTTGATATTTAATTTTATACAAAATATTTTTAAGTGTAAAATGTTTAGTTGAGAAATATGTATGCATAGATATTTTTTAGAAAATAAAAATATAGATAGTGAAAAATAAAGAAAATCTAGGTCCAATGTTATGATAAAATTGCACTACATAGGAATATATAAAAATGACCATGAAAAAGGCCCCAAAGAACCCTCTAAATCTAGGAGGATGAAATGGAATATTGGGGTGGGGTACCTTGAAGACATTAACAATGTTATCATTTTGATAAATAAATGAAGTCATTTTTATTTACTACACCAAGTAATTTGTTGGACAATTGGGAGTGTTTGGATAGCTAGTGGATGTGTTAGTCTTGGCATTGATGTCAAGCTGGATCAACATGATGATTGGGAGTCCATCAGAAATCCCATGGTAGTTGCAAGCTTTATGTAGAGAATCATCATACTAGCAGGCTTACTCGAGAAGGCATAAAATGATGACTATGGTGGTTGGGATTTCAGGATTCCAGGCACAAGAAGAAGATTGGAGGAGCAAAGGATGACATAGATTTTATATCTATCTTAGAGGTAGCATTTGACCTCAAATTTTTCATCAGAACCTCTCCATTGGAAATAGATCCGAAAGATCTTTCCAATGCTGTGTGGAAGTCTAAAAATGGACTCCTAAATCAAAAGTTATGGTATGTTGAATTTCAAGGACTTGAAGTACTAAGAAGGTTGAAATATCAGAGGTTAGCACATCGAAGTAGGCTACATCAGAGGTCACCACATTACAACAGGCTATATCAGAGAGTATTGCACATAAGGACCCGATATCAAAAGCCCATAGACTAGAATATTAGAGGAGTAGAGGAGACCAGATCAAAGCAGGTGATATCGGAGATTGAGATATCAGAATATCAGAGGTCATCGAAATATCAGAGGTGTGGTATATATAAATATAAAAACTTCTTAACAACAACATTTTAAGAAATTACAATATCCAGTGCAGCTGATATTTCTAAAGCGTCGAGGAATATCAAGCAAAATTAACAAAGGATTTGATGAAAAACCAAGACTAATCGAGACTCTTTCTCTCTCCTCCTGTAGGACACATGAAGGCATGTCAGTAGGCTTGAGAAACTTAAGTGGCTTGTGAAATCAGAATGACATGACAGAATGGTGAACATGTGGTATCCTGTTATAATATATTCAGTGGCCCAATGAGACAATTCAGAGTGATGTGGCACCTCTGAGGAGACGCTACATATGGAAGTGACATCACCATATCAGAGGTCAGAGTATTAGAGGATGAGAATATCGAAACTCCTATGGAAATGATGGTTGAGAAGTTATCATAAAGGGGGCTATGATATTCCCTAACACATGGTCATATGGAGCTCATAGGGATCAAGGGCTAAAAGCTAAGACATAATCAGAAATTTGTTTAAGTTACGATTCAAATGGGCTACGATATAGATCCAAGCTGACAGACACAAATCTAGTCATATGAGAATAAAAATGCTCAAGGACTAAGGAATATCATAGCATTTTTCTTGTGTAAGCTACAATATGTTGTAGTTCTGGAAAAGAAATACAATGAGCTTAATGGTTGAGTCGAAAACTGAAGAATTAAATGCAGAACGAGGTAGTTGGTTATTGAAGTTAGCTAGATCTCTAGAACGCTCTGAGATAAGGCAACGGGGGAAACATTTAACAGAGACGAATTGAAAGAATGGTGAAAGCAATCAGTTGCCTTACGAACACGTATAGTAGAGTTAAGTGAGGAACAAAGTTGCCATTCCTCAGTGTTTTGAAGCTCTATTGAGAAATAAATAAGAATGGGAGTCACGATAGAGTGTGCAGGCTACTTGAGATTAAATTCTCAGTATGGAAATTTACACAAGGAGTCAGTGGAAAGATCGAAAGTCCATATTATTGTTAATTCCAGTACCTCAATAGCAGCAAGAAAATCCATGCTAAAGTACACTTGGGCAGTATGGACATAGGCAGTAGAGACAAATTTTGGCAGAGTGCATTAGAGGATAAAAACCAACGATTTCCATTGACCAATGTGGGGATTTGATCATATTGTTAAAGTTTTGATTAGCAAGAGGCGTAATATGTGTGTGAGTAGATAAATAGGTCTAAGCACCGAGAGTAGACAAAGTATTGGTGTAGAGAGAGCAACGTGTGTGTTGTGAGAAGAACAGTGAGGGAAGAGATGAAGAGTGTGCAATATAGAGAATGTGCAATATAGAGAATGTGCAAGAGAAGGCAGAGTGTAATGTCCGCAATTGAATTAATTTTGTTAAGAAGAATTCCCATTTTTGTAATTTTGGCATTGAGAATGTTTTGGGATGAAAACTTAGAAAAGGTGGGTTGAGGGAAGCCCCACATAATTTTTGGGAGAAATGGAGGTCACCAACATTATAGAAAAAGAAAATTAAAAGGGTAGTGGAATATGGGGCCCACATGAAGTACGCACTTGGGGAAGAAGGAATTTGAATTCCTTGAAAAAAAATTAAATTAATGGAGGGACCCACAAGGGATCCATGGCCAACAATTATAAAAGGATGGAATGAGGGAGCAATAGGGGTCTTTTTCCTATTTGAAAATCGAATTTTCCTTAGCTGATCAATTGAGCCAATATTGTGTTGTTTAGCACATGAGTGTCTCCAAGCAGAGATCTCAACCCTTGCTTCTGTAGACTTCGAGCGCCAGCCCTAGCAGGGAGTACCAATAGTAGTGAGTTGAGTTACAGCAACAATAAGTTGAGTTACAATAACAGGGGGAAGTAACAACAAGGAGGCCGAGTTACAGCCACAAGGAAAGGAGCAGTAGGAGGGCTGAGCTACAACAACACGAAAGTAGCATCATTAGGGTTGATTTACAACAACAGGAGAATAGCAGCAAGGAGGCTAAGTTCCAGCAATAGGGAGAGTAGAAGTAGAACAAGGATTGCGTAGTAATTGGAGTGAGATTTGTTAGTGCAACGTTATCCCGGAAATTTTGGAGTTGGGGAGCTAGGAGATCATTTGGAGGGCCATTTCAGGAGGATCTCTGGAGTTGGGAGTACATAGATTGACAAGATTAGTCACAGCAACAAAATTCATATTTGGAGCAGGGCCAAGTTGTGAAGGATCAATTTTGAAGTTTTTTTTGGAAAGGATCACAATCCTAAATTCGTAGACTTTTTTGGGCACTCTAGACTGGGCATATCAAGGGCAAATTCGAGCAGCGATGTAGTTTTGGAGTAGCAACATTTTGTTCTAGAGGAGCTTATTATTGCAGTCATTGGGCTTTATTGTACTCATCACCTTGTGCTTGTAACTTTAACTTCCCTTGTGCAAGCCCAGGTGCACTTTATCCAAATCTTTGTACTACAACCTGATATTATTAATAAAATATTGGCCATTTTTGAGATTTGGAGAAATTTCTAGTTCATGTGTATCGGTTTCTGAAAATTTTAGTGTTATGGTATTTACATGTCTTTGTTATTGTTGTAAAATTTCCATTAGGAAAAGTACAGTGGTATCAAAGCATGATTTTGGCCTATTTTGGAGTAGACAATGAGATCATGGAAGATTTGGGCATGGATGCACTGTGATGGGTGAACTATAGGCAAACACATGGCTCAAGGGAGAGTGAGTATCATTCAGGGAAAAATGAACCTCACCCACTTTGATGGTTCAGCTAGGAGTTCTGTCAGAAAATGGGTACAAGATTTGGATACATATTTCTGACTAAACCCCATGAGGGAGCCAGATGCTATTGGGCATGCCACTTTGCACTTGGATGGAGACGTTATGGAGTAGTGGTACCGAGGTCTCATCCCTTTAGGTCATGTACATATCACATGCCACACAGAGTTCACACAGAGGCCATGGAGAGATTTGAACGCAAGGACACCAGACCCCCTCAAAGATAGTGGATAGGATGAGGAAAATTAGAGGATCATACTAGCACACATTTCTACTGGTGCAGACTGGGATTTAGATGTTAGAAGCTTGAGGAGGAGGTTGAGCAGGAGGACATGCAAGATGGTGAGGGGCACATCGATATACCTGGTGTGGTGCAGGAGTTGCCATTGTTGGAGGCCTCTTTGGTAGATCCAGTTGACACCTTGTTTGAGGGAGTAGAGCATATGCTCAGAGGGCCATCTATTGATGAGATGCCAATTGTTGATGAGGTACCCAATGTTATGACCCAGTTTCTAGATGATGGTCGCGCACAACTGGTTAATGAGGTGCCTCGAGGCATACTTTTAATTGAGGAGGTACCAGAAGTGACAAAGAGGTCTAGTGTGTTGATCGCATTTACAAGGGATAGACGCCCTCCATAGTTTCATCATTACCGGGCTAGCCTTCTAGTGTTGAGAAAGAAGGCCACGACAATAAGAGAGGCCATTTTGCAACAAAACAAGGAGCTGGATGGCATGAGAGCAGTTTGTGCAGAGTACTCAAGGCCCATATTGGCATTAGGACCCGATCCAGGCAGGGCTTGCTATCCTACAACAAACATACAGGATGGCTATGGAATTGTAGTCAACCCAATGCGAGAGTGCATGCATTCCTTAGGGGAGTTCCAGTCAGAACGAGTGGCTAGATCATTTGTGAGCATACTCTATGGGTTGATTTGGCATGTTGGTTATGCATGGGGTTGCAGGATGATTAGCCCTCTCTAGCAAGGGATGGTTGGAGGAGGTGCATGGGTAGGCCACCAGACCATGCATTGCATGGGGACGATGTTCTCCCTTTGAGGTTTAGGACTCAAGGGTCACCGACGATCGACATAGTAGAGTTATCCCCTCTAGCAGGAGTGGGTTTAAGGCACTCAGATATACCAAGATGGACAAGGAGGTGTGATCTCATTCATACCAACGCTATTCTAGACCATAAAAACTAGTGGTGTGCAAGGCTATGTAGCCAGGAGAAGTGGCTTGCAGAGCAGCATGGATATGCATGGGGGTATACAACAACTTTCTAGTTTAAACTCTGGGGTAGGAGGAGCATATTACATCACATTGAGTACACGTGGGGAGTGACAGGTGCAGTGACACAAGTGAGAGACAGGAAAATACAAGATGGCATAGTCGTAGCCAAGGGTATGTAAGGGTATATAGGGGTAGGCCGCGGTGTATAGTAGCATGTCTAGGAGTAATGGGGTGATCAGTCATATGCAGGGGTGTATGACGTTTCACAACGCGGCCTTGGAGTGTTGCCTCTAGGGAGACCCATCAACAGAGACACGAGGCATACCTTTGGGTGTAGTTCACCCAAGATCGATGGGGACACATATGAGCAATACATGATATTATCCGCGGGGACTCACACAGCTGACCCTCGTCTACGTCGCTCACGGGCAGAATCGATTTTACTATAGACTTTTCACACTCTAGGAATGAGAAACGAGGGACGAGAAGCTCACCCAAAATATTTGGATGACACCGAATGCACTAGGTAAGAGAATTCTCAGCAATGGAAATCCGTTGGTGCGTTAGTTGACAACCACAGGTCGGGAGATGAGGTGATCATGTAAAAGGGTGTCATATCGTTCATCATCAAGCCTATGTCTGGGGAACTAGTCACAAGGGAGACATGTGTCACTCTTTTCTCAAGGCGTGTCAGGACCATGCATGAGTAGGGGATACCTTGTATAGCTGAGGCAATTTTCCAATGGGTATCAGAGCTTCTGACACTGGATTGCAACTTTATCGAGGATGCATATGGCATACTTGGTCATAATGATTGTATGGAACAAAGGAAATATGCATACATTGAGATGGTCGCGAGCATCAGACATTTGTCTATTAATTGAAATTAGGGTGTAGCTATTTGGTGCATGTGGATTCCAATGGTCATCAGTACTACGCAGTGGCATGCACAAGGTCATTTAGCACACATTGGGTTAGTTCATGATATTTGGAGCCTATAAATTGATTGCATGCAAGGACTGGAGACGAGGCACAGATGGATTCCAGTAGTTGTTAAAGCTATGCAACAACAGGTACGACTATGGTATCTAGGGGTTCAGTTGGTTGATAGATCACTCTGTCTCATGATTAGCGGAGTCATGGTGGAGAGTGATCTAGTTAACTATTGGGTCGACACATGGGGGTTTTGGGAGGCCTACATCGTATGGCGAGGTAGGCTTTCCATGTTATTACACAGGTTCAAGGTTAGCTTTGGATGGGTAGGCTTTGGCTTCATGGGGATACGACATGGACACTATGGGTAGTCAGTCATAATCAGAGTAGTACAATGTCGACATGGTGGCATCTTTTTGAGATTAGAATGGGAACCTGTTATCGAGGGATTCATTTATGACATGATGGTGCACATATTCAGGATGACCTAATGGTCCATTTGGGACCCCGGTATTATGTGCAGTGACTGGTTGGGTCAACTGATCGAGAGGGTGCTTATTTAGGCATTGCTTGACAACAAGCAATATTTTGTGGGGAGGATTGTAATGTCCACCATGAAGACTTAGGAAAAGTGGGTTGAGGGAGTCCCCACTTAATTATTAGGAGAAATGGAGGCCATCAACATTAGAGATAAAGAAAATTAAATTGGTTGTGGAATATGGGGGCCACATGAAGTGCACACTTGGGGAAGAAGGAATTTGGATTCCTTGAAGAAAATTGAATTGGTGGATGGACCCATAAGGATGCATGGCCAACAATTATAAAATTAAGGAATGAGGGAGCAATAGGGGTCTTTTGTCTATTTGGAAATCGAATTTTCCTTAGCTGGTCAGCGGACCCAATATTCTGTTGTTTAGCACATGAGTATCTCTAAGCAGAGATCTCAAACCTTGCTTTAGTGGACCTCGAGTTCCATCCCTAGGAGGTAGTTCTCTTTCATTCCATGTCGTACCAGCAGTAGTGAGTTGAGATACAACAACAATAAGTTGAGTTACAACAATAAGGGAAGTAACAACAAGGAGGCCCAGTTACAAGCACAGGGAAAGGAGCATCAAGAGGGCTGAGGTACAGCGAGGGAAAGTAGAAGCATGAGGGTTGAGTTACAGCAGTCGGAGAACAACAGAAAGGAGGCTGAGTTCCAACAATAGGGAGAGTAGCAGTAGCGCAGGGACTGTGCAGTGATTGGAGTGAGATTTGTTGGGGCAACATTATCTCAGGAATTTTGGAGTTGGGGAGCTGGGAGATCATTTGGAGGGCCATTTGGGGAGGATTTTTAGAGTTGGGAGTGCAGAGATTGACAAGATCAGTCAACACAACAAAATTCGTATTTGGAGGAGGGCGAAGCTGTGAACGGTCAATTTTTGAAGGTTGGAACAAAAGGAAACCCTTTCTGGGTTTTTGTGGGTTTTGGGCAAGCATCACAATCCCAAATTTATAGATTTTTTTTGGCACTCTAGAGTGGGCATATAAGGGGGTGAAGCCAAGAAGCACTGAAGTTTTGGAGCAACAACACAGTTTTCTGGAGGAACTGGTTATTACAGTCGTTGGGATTTCTTGTACTCATCAAGAGGTGCTTGTAGTATGCCTTGTGCAAACTCGGGTGCACTTTATCCAACTCTTTGTACCAGAAGTTGATATTATTAATAAAAACTTGGCCAGTTTCGGGATTTGCAGAAATTTCTAGTTCATGTGTATTGGTTTTTGAAAATTTTTGTGTTCTGGTATTTGCACGTGTTTGTTATCATTGTAAAAATTTCCATTAGGAACATTACACAGAGTGTTGAGGATATGTTGTTGTGAGCAGTGAGCAAAGAGCAATTGCATGAGACCAAAGGGACTTTGTGGAACAATAGTGGACTGAGAGTAGAAGTTAAGTCTGTAGCCAACCATATTGGTATTTTATTTGTAAATGTATATTCCTCTGTTTTTAGTTTGAAATGATATAAAATAGTATAACAGTGGCAAGAGCAGGTTGGTGCCTACATTCAGAAGATGTTGGTGCCTCTTGGCAAGTTGGTGCTTGCTAACCAAAGGGGGTCATTACCTCTTGTGAGTTCATGTTCACAAACAACCTGATGTAATTAAGTAGGTGCCTAAATTACATCATAAACAAACAACAAATTGGTGGTTTTTTTATCTCTGGGTTTCCACATGGAAACACCGGTGTCAAAATGTGTATGTTGCCCATGTGATTGGTTGTATGAACATATGAATGCTTATATTTGTTTCTTACATTCCTTATGCATAAAAGCTCTTATAAGTAACTGAAAATAGAAAGGGCCTTATAACATATTGAAGAAAATGATTTAAGAATCTTATTGTCACTGTTACTGATTCAACCTCTCTCAATAATTCTTTATACCAACACAATCGACCAAAATAATGTGAAGTCAACCTCTAGATGAAGGAAAAAAGGGTGGCCTCATAGACATAAATGTCTAAAAGCATTGTAACTGCATTATCATTATTGGAAACTAATAGAAAATATACCCAAAATTTTAGAAATCCCTAAAATCACGCCCCTCATCTTCGCCTAATAATCTCTTCGACAGTGACATTGACCTGCTCCTACACCATAAATCCATTGAGTTGGAGCCTCTCATGATCCATAAGCCTTTCCAACAGATTCCCCCCTCTATCAGCCCAGGTTCGGGTCGGAACATTACTGTAAGGAAGACGTCACGTGGTGGATCCAAACACTTCCGTGGGTGTCCAAAATTATCAGACTCCAGTATCCGGTCACTATCTCTGGTCGATATTCCAATCATTGATATGTCACTCACTCAGACTCAGCCTCTTAGAGCAGATGCGGCTGGCCCATCTGCGCCATGACGGACATCGTCTCTATGAATATACGCGGGCTGGGGGCAGGGCCCAAATATCTTGCTTTGAAGCACCTTTTCTACTCTGTCCGACCAAAAATCATTCTCATACAAGAATCCATGCATGATTGTCAATCTTCTCTCTCATACTTCAGAAGGATGTTCCCATCTTGGCATATTTCGGCAATTGGCGCTAGCGGCCTCTCCGGCGGCCTTGTTGCTTTATGGAATCCCATATGGATTAAAGCCTCTGCTTACAAATGCTTTGCAGGTATTCTTCTCAATGCATCCTTCCGGGGGCACCAATCTACTGTCAACATCCTCAATGTCTACGCGCCATATTCACACAGACTACCTTTCTGGGACCGTTTTTTCTCATCAGACCTATGTGAGATCCCTCAATTGATGCTGGTTGGTGACATGAACTTCACCCTCGGTCCGGACGAGGTTTGGGGAGCCGGCAGGCAAATGGATCCCATTTCTGATTTCATCAGGGACCGTCTCCTTCAATGGAACCTCATCGATATTCCACCTTCCAAATCTTCCCACACTTGGGAAAATGGTCGCTCGGGCGATTCATACATTGCAAAGCGCCTGGATCGAGTCATTATGCAGGCTGACATTATTAACTCTTTCGGCCATCCTTCACTATCCATCGGCCTCGACTCCATTTCCGATCATCGCCCAATTTTCCTTCAATGGCGACAGAAATTTTTCCAGCAGCATTTCCCTTTCAAGTTTGACCATTCTTTTCTGGAGAATCCGGCTTTCTCCAATATGGTATCCTCGGCATGGCAGGACTCGGTCAATGATGACCCCTCTTCATCGTTCCATGCCCGCATGACTCTCTTGCGTTCAAAGGTCAAAACATGGCAGACTGATGAAAAACGGAAAAACAGGCATGAACTTTTATCTATTCAACAGGAGATTGAATGCATCCACAATGGCCATGACCCCAATTCCATGACATTCCAGATGAGAATGCTGTTATCGGATCTTTCCCGCAGGAAAATCCACCTCTTAAATTTGGAGGAGTCCTCTTGGCGATTAAAGAGTCGGATTTCATGGTTGCGCTTAGGTGACCAGAACACAAATTTTTTTCAGCGATATGCAAACCACCGAAGACAGACCAACGCTATATGGAGGATCAGCGATGGACATGGCGGTTTTTTACACACACATCAGGACATTTCTAAAGCGGCCTTTAATCACTTCAAAGCACAATACAACAGGGGAAGAGGCGCCGACATCCATGACATATTATGGGGGATTGAGGTATATCCTATTATGTTTGACGACTCATGTAATGATTCTATCTTCCAACCAGTCACGGAGGATGAACTACTTAAGGTCCTTAAAGCATTCAACAAGGACAAATGTCCTGGGCCGGACGGATGGTCCATTGAGTTCTTTCGGTGTTTTTTCGAGCTTCTTAAACACGATCTCCTGCAAATGATTGAGGACTCCAGGACTACGGGCCATATTCATCCACATATATCTTCAACGCTGATCGCCCTCATCCCCAAGAAGCCAGACGCGAAAACTTTCTCTGATTACCGGCTGATTTCCCTTTGCAATATATCCTTCAAGATCATTTCGAAGATAATTGCTGAACGTATAAAAGGTATTCTGGCTATCCATCTGACCAGCGATCAACATGCATTCCTCAAGGGCAGGAACATCATGGACGCTGCCGCGTCTACTCAGGAATGCATTCATTCTATTTTTACTAATGATATAGAGGGGGCTATACTAAAGATTGACCTACAAAAGGCCTATGACTGTGTTGACTGGGGTTACATTCGATGTCTATTGGCTCACATTGGCATCCGGCCTGATATGATCATGTGGATCATGGCATGTATTGAACATGTCAATTATGCCATAAACATCAATGGCATCCCTACATCCTTTTTTACTGCTGAACGGGGTCTCCGACAAGGATGTCCGCTTGCTCCCATCATCTTCATACTAGTTATGAATTCACTCAGCCTACACATCAACAATGCGGTGAATGCCCACAGATGCTCTCCTATCCGCATCAGTAGGCACATATCTTTATCTCATAACTTATTCGTTGATGACATACTCATTTGTGCTATGTTACAGCTTCCATCCTGGCAATGTTTATTCGACATCATGATCAATTTCCAGAAGGCCACCGGACTTATCATTAATAAGAAAAAATCCACTCTCTACTACAAAGGTGAAAACGACGATCTGGTCAACACCATCGCCGATCTGTTTGAGGTGCAGTCTCATCCCATCCGGAACGGTATTTCCTATCTCGGCTTTCACCTCAAGCCCAGATATATATCCTCTGATTGGGAATGGCTGGTACACAGATATTACAATAAAATCGCAGCCTGGGAATACCGCACCTTGTCCATGGCCGGCAGAATCACTCTTACAGTGGCTGTATTGACTCAGCTATCGGTCTACTAGTCACATTTATATCACATACCATCAAGCATCATCCGCAGGCTCAACCAAATCTCGGCTTGTTACATCTGGGGCGGGAAATCCACTCACCAAAAGTTTCATCTTGCGAGAATGAAGGATATTTCCATCCCGAAGCAACAGGGTGGATGGGGAATCAAGGATTTAAGACTGTTTGGGCAAGCTCTGATCTGCCGCACCCTATGGAGGGGTATTTTTGGTTCATCCACATGGAGTAACATCATTCGCCAACGATACATGAAAGGAAAAGACATAATTTATTGGTATAGGAAGGGGTCAATCGGCATCAACTCTGGATCTCCCATATGGCTTAGTATGAAAAGAATTGAAGCTTTCTTCATTTCCCATATAAGATGGCGCATTCACTCAGGCAACAATATATTGATTGGAATCGACCCCTTGACAGTTGGTCACAAAGACCTGAATATTCCAGACGCACTCATATTTCAGCTCCATCGACAAGGATACTTTACATGGAATAAATTGATTAAGGAATGGAGGGGTTCAACTCCGGTATGGCTGGACAGTATTGACCTGCACCTACAGCAACCAATGGCGGATCAATGGAATTCCATCACAGAATCTATTATAATGGGAGGCATCCACCGTTTTGGAACTTCGGACCAGCTCAAATGGACAGTCAGCGGCTTCCGAAGGCCTGTCACCGTTCGGGACATTTATACACAATTATGCATCGACAGATGCCCATATTTTCTTCCATCCTACCTGTCCATTTTCTGGAAGGCCTCATGTCCGCCCAAATTCATATATTTCTCTTGGCTCGTTTTTTATAACAAAAACCTGACATGGGAGAATCTCAGGAAGCGTTCTTGGCATGGCCCCAGCAAATGCCCTCTATGCGACAATGACGAAGAGACCAATCTTCACTTATTCATCAAATGCACATCCTCCTCCCGGATCTGGTATGCATTGGCTCACAACTTTGGTTTTACTCTAACAGTTTTCGATTCCATCCATGCAGCTATCTTTTGGTGGAGCAGACAGAACGACAATAGACGCTATCTGATATTGATATACCTATGGATGGTGTGGAAATGGAGGAACGGCATCATTTTCAGGAATCATTTGGTGCCTCCAATTATCATCATTGACAGCATCATGTCCCTATGGCACTCATTATATGGTCCTCCATAATGTCTCGAATGCGCATCATGCTCTCCATCTGTTTTATTTTTGAAAAAACATATGTATATTCTGATATATAACAGGTCACATATGCATCTATATGCTAGATATGGTTCTCATGATACACTCATTAGAGCATGTCATACACAACATATGTTTCATATATTTTCTCAATATAATATAATACATATCATGCTTTTTTTCTTCTGAAAAATAAAGAGATGCAATAAATCATATGTACGTGACCACTAAACATATTATTAGAGTAAATAATAATTCTTCATTGAAAATGTCCAACCTAACATGTTAAATCAAAAGTATAAATCCTTGTAGTATAAAATAAAACTCTAAAAAAATAATAAAACAATATTTCATAATAAAATGTAACCTTTTAAAAAATTAATAAAATAATATTTCATAATAAAATGTAAGCAATGAACTTTAAAATTGAAGGAGATTTTAAATTTCCTTCGAATATAGATTGATTGGAACAACTAAGTCAAGGTAAACAAGAAGCATTGAATCCGCTCGGGCAAATAAATCGACAACTTACCTCATACTTTGATGAATTGGCCTCTTAATTCGGTATCAAATTGAGAAACCAAATTCGAGGGCACAAATTCCCACTTACAACGCCAGGCTTTTGCTAGAAAAATTACCAATATGACGCAAGGTTATAAAATCAAATTTAATATTTAAGGAATACTTACTCTAAATATTTTTAATAAATCATAATAAGATAAATTACAAATATATATAACAACATTATTTTATATTTATCTAATTCAATTCAATTTCCTTTCATGAAAATTCCTTTTTCGAGTTAAAATATATTTTTACCAAAAATTGTAATTAAACATCACTTAAAAATACAAATTTAATAAATTAATTAAAGATATAAAGTCCATAATTAATTAATTAAATAAATTGTAAGTGTTGTAGGTTACTCATTCACAATTGTGACTAAAGTCCACAGGTACAACTTATCATATAATTAAATAATATATTGGAAATATGAAATTTGTTGTTATACAGACACGTGGCACGAGCAGGCACCCCGCATTTCAAATTCCAATTTCCGACCCGTTAAACACGTCTTTTCGATTGAAGTTTGGAATTACCACACGTGTGAAAGGTCAAGGTGTAGGTAAATGTCGTTGTGCTAGATTTATGTTTTCCTTTAAACAAGACTTGTGAAAAGTTGGGAAATTCTTTACCGGGACCAGAGAAAAGAGAGGTTGTGGCGAGCTTCATTACGTGAGCGGCAGAATAAAATCGAAGGTGATAAAGAAATGAAGAAGAAAGTACAATACAAGAAACCAGACGCCTCTCAGAGCTTCGACGAACGAGTCCGTCTCCAAATTCACTATGTACTCCGTCAAGCAGTTGAGAAGCTACGAGCAGCCACAATTCAAACACCCGGGTCCTCCAAAGACCCATCTGGCAGAAGCGTAGCAGGCACTATTCAAACATTCGGGATCCCCGTAGACCCATCTGGCGGAAGCGCAACAGGCACTGTTCAAACACCCTGGTCCTCCATAGATCCATTTGGCGGAAGCGGAGCAGGCACTGTTCAAACACCCTGGTCCTCCATAGACCCATTTGGCGGAAGCGGAGTAGGCACTGTTCAAACACCCTGGTCCTCCATAGACCCATTTGGCGGAAGCGGAGCAGGCACTATTCAAATACCCGGGTCTTCCATAGACCCAATCGGCGGAATTGGAGTTGGCATTACTCAAACACCATGGTCCTCTATAGACCCATTTGGCGAGATCGGAGTAGACAGTACTGCAACATCCTGGTCCATGATAGGCGCAATGGACGGAAGCGGAGGACGCAGTACCCAAACACCCTGGTCCTCCGTAGCCTCAATTGGCAGAAGCGGAGCAAGCACTACTCCAACACCCTCGACCTCCATAGGTCCAATTGGCAGAAGCGGAGCGGTCACTACTCAATCATCATCGTCCAGGATAGACGCAATTGGCAAAAGCGGCGCAGTTTCTTCCTCTTCGCTTGGAGGACTACACCCTATATCCTTAAACGAGTTGGAGATTGAGAGAGTCCAGCGCGGCCGGGTGCTCTACGGAACTCTCTGCACAGACGCCTTCAAGATAGATAATATAAATGCGGTCTTCACCATGCTAGTGCAGGATAATGGGCTTGCTGCCAGCTTGGAAATTCACAATACGACTCATTCGACGACGCAAATCGATTCGCTTTACCCAGAGGGAGCCAAGGTGGCCATCCGGGACCCCTTGCAAATCGATTTGCTTTACCCAGTGGGAGCCAAGGTGGGCATCCGGGACCCCTTTTTAAGGCGTACGCGTGTGGGTGGCCTTCACATCGTTGTCAAAAACCCTGCCAACATCCTCATGCTGAATGATAACTAAATTAACGCAAGAAATGAATAATAATAATGCATATTCAGAGTTGTAAGGTGGTGACTCAGAAAATTTACTATGTACTTTGAGTGCACCATGCAGATTTATGGATCTTGATTTTTTTATCTTCGAAATTCTTGAGTTCATGGATCTTGAATTTTTCTTTTGAAATTGATGGGTTCATGGATCTTATTTTCAGTTTTGAAATTGTTTTCTTTGATCAAATGGAAACAATGAACGGGAGAACCAGAAAATTCATTGAGTACTAGTGTTTTTCATTTTTATAGAAAATATAGACATCTCCGGATCTTCTATCTAAATAGAATTCGTTAAAACAAGAAGGAATAAAAATAGATCCTACTCTCTAACCTTTAAAATATTACAACTATTGAAGAAAGACATACGTAGACTTCTACATAAAACCAATTTGGAAATTTTCATTGAATTTATCACAGTATCTCAGAATAGCTATGCGCTGTATCTGCATCTCAAAACATTAAAAAGTGATAAAAAAATTCCATGTATTGATATTAGCAAACTTTATTTATAATATATACGGTGTATTGTTAAAATTTTTCTATGTATTGATAAAAAATAATATATTATTTAGATTAAAAAAATGATTATATAAGATTTTCAGTTTTATTTATATAGGAAATTATGAACATATTTCAGAAATTGATGAATAGAAGGAATTCATCTAATTACTATTCATAAAATTCCAAAAAATATTCCCAAAATATACCATCAACATTAAAATAATAACATGAAATAAATGTAGAAGAACACACAACAAAACCCAATAAAGTTAATCCCCAAAACTCATTTGCATGCTGAAATTTTTAATTCCTGATCCAAACAGCTAAGACGCTGAAAACCAAAGTGAACGGCTATCACAGTGCATGACAACCTCTAAAGAACAGACCAGGTTTTATCATAGCAATGCCACCTGCCGTTCACTCGTGCACATAGTTTTACGGATAAAAGAAGCTGAAATTGAAGCCTTGAAGTTTCCAGTAAAGCCAAAAAAATTAACATAAAAATTTTGTGGCCTGGACAAACAAATTAGGAAATCTTATTAAAATGACAAGGTTAAGCTAAATTTTGAAATAACAAAATTCATATATGAAAATAATATGTAGGGGAGCAAAATATATAATAAAAATTAAGAATATGAAAAATTTTATTTTTGTTTTTAAATTTAAATGCTAACAAAATGATGTAAATTTTGATATTTTGAAGTTCAACTAGCTAAGGGACACTATTACTGTGAAAAAGATATGGCCTAACCTTATTCCAATACAGTGATTAATATGAAAGCATAATAACTATTTTATAATGTGGAATAAACATTTAAAAGGAATCGAAAAACTTTAATGCCCAAGAAATCGTATTTCCAGCCATTGATACTTGCTCACACTTTCTTATTATTTCTCTGTCCAGTTTTGGCACTTCCAAAGCTCTACTCACTCTGTTTTGATGGTGTAAGACTGAAGGGAATTGAGTGATGAGTTTGGGGACCAAACCGAAGTATTTATAGCCAAGCATCTATCAAGTGGTCGGTGGCTACGTGTCAAGTGTTCCACAGCTTCAGTTAATCATGGGAAAAGTTCCAACTGCCCTATGAATGTGGCAGAGAACCGTAGAAAAATTTATGGACCACTTGAAGAGCTCCCAACAAAAAAGGAATCCCGCGAGATGGTTTCCGTGAGAACCGGATACAGGGAGCTAACATTTTCCCACTTGGTCCATACTTCTAATCTAACATCTCATCTTAAAACCCATTGATAATCTGTATTAAGTAATAAATAAATGAATCATAGCGATATGTCCTCTAATGACAAGTATTATCTTCCATGTATTACTATGTATTTATTTCTATTATAATTTATGTGGCAACAATTTCTTAATGAATAAACCCTGTGTTTATTCTTGGTCCTACACAAATGAATTTTCTCAAATCAAATTAAGGTGCACATAAATATGAGAAAAACATCACAATAATTAAAAATTTCATTAAAATAACATTGTCCATACAATAAGAAACTACATAATGGAACCAAGTCCCATATTCACTACATGATCCTTGAATTTCAACAGTGGCATGCCCTTAGTCAAAGGATCAACGATCGTCAACTCAGTGCTAACGTGCTCAATGATCACTTTATTTTATTTAACACGTTCCCTTATAGCTAGATACTTAATGTTGATGTGTTTACTTTGACTCCCACTTTTGTTGTTTTTAGCCATAAAAACAGAAGTTGAATTATCCCAATACATTCTCAATGGCTTAGAGATAGAATCCATAATTCTAAGCCCATAAATTAAACTCTTAAGCCATACACCATGTAAAGTAGCCTCAAAACAGGAGACGAACTCGGCTTCCATAGTGGAAGTGGCAGTCAAGGTCTGCTTGGCACTCCTCCATGATACAGCTCCACTGGCCATCATAAAGATGTATCCTGATGTTGATTTGCGTGAATCAACACATCTAGTAAAGTCAGAATCTGAGTAGCCAATTACTTCCAAGTTGTCCATCTGTCTATACATAAGCATGTAGCCTTTGGTTCCTTGAAGGTACCTCATTACTTTCTTTGTAGCTCTCCAGTGGTCTAAACCTAGATCACTCTAATATCATCCCAACATTCCCACAACAAATGCAATGTCTGGTCTTGTGCAGACCTGAGCATACATTAGGCTTCCGACAATAGAAGCATATGGAATGTTCTTCATTTGTTCCCTTTGAAAGTCGTTCTTCGGGCATTGGTTCAAATTGAACCTATCTCCCTTCACAATGTGAGCTACACTTGGTGAACAATCCTTCATGTGAAATCTCTCTAAAACTTTATTAATATAGGTTTCCTGAGACAGACCCAAGATACCGCGAAATCTGTCTCTATGGATCTTAATGCCAATGACATAAGCTGCCTCACCCATATCCTTCATATCGAAAATTTTAGAGAGGAATTGTTTCACCTCATGCAGCAAACCCTTATCATTGGTTGCTAGCAAAATGTCATCCACATATAAACAAGAAAACAGATTTTACTCCCATTGAATTTTTGGTATATACATCGATCCATAATGTTTTCTACAAAACTGAATGAATAAATTACATTATGGAATTTCAAATACCATTGGCGAGATGCTTGTTTTAAACCATATAAGGATTTCTTGAGCTTACAAACCAATTTCTCACCATCACTAGAGGGGAATCCTTTAGGTTGTTTCATGTAAATCTCCTCCTCTAGATCTCCATTGAGAAGTGTGATTTTCACATCCGTTTGTTGCAACTTCAAGTCAAAATGGGCTAGTAATGCCAAAATAACGCACAAGGAATCTTTCTTAGATACAGGAGAGAAAGTCTTTGCATAGATGATTCCTTCTTTCTGAGTGAATCCCTTAGCAACGAGTCTTGCTTTGTATCTCTGAATGTTGCCCAATGAGTCTTTCTTTGTCTTAAAAACCCATTTACATCCAATGGATTTTGCACCATTAGGCAACTCAACGAGATCCCAGACTTCGTTACTCTTTATAAAATTCATCTCTTCCTTCATGGCATTGTACCATAATTTTGATTCTTTGCAACTCATGGCTTGTGAAAAGGACTCAGGATCATTTTCGGCTCCAATGTTGTAGTCAGATTCTTGGAGATACACAACATAATCATCAGGAATTGTTGATCTATTTGGTCTAATAGATCTTATTAATGTTGTTCCATCATCTTCCTAAGAAGTATGTGGTTCAACTCATTGTTCAAAAGTTATTCGCAATTCTTGAACTACCTGATCTATTGGAATGTCGTCAGCAGCTTATGGAACTTCAACAATTGGTTGTTCATCACCAGTTTGTACTTGAGGGGTTTTGTGAACAATAACCAATCTATCACTTGAGGTGGAAGGTTGATATTATGAATGATCCTTCTCAGAAACTATGTTCCTAGTTTGATTGCTCCCACTGATCAAGTCATTTTCAAGAAACTTTGCATTTCTTGATTCCACAATCCTAGTGTTGTGATATGGACAATAAAATCTGTAACCTTTAGAACTTTCAACATATCCAATGAAATACCCACTAATGGTCCTTGGGTCCAGCTTCTTCTCTTGTGGATTATAATTTCTCACTTCAGATGGGCATCCCCAAACACGCATATGTCGCAAACTCGGTTTCCAACCTTTTCATAATTCAAATGACGTTTTAGGAACATCCTTGGTTGCAAATCAGTTTAATATATACACTGTCGTCTTAAGTGCTTCAGCCCACAAGGATTTAGGAAGATTGGATTTGCTAAGCATACTCCGCACCATGTCCAATAATGTTCGGTTTCTTCTTTCTGCTACACCATTCTAGTCAGGTAAACCAGGCATGGTGTATTGGGCAACAATCCCATGCTCTTGAAGAAATTTTGCAAATGGCCCAGGTGCTTTTCCATCCTCTGTGTATCTACCATAATATTCTCCACCTCTATCTAATCTCACGATCTTAAATTGCTTGTTGCATTGTTTTTCTACTTCAACCTTAAAGATCTTAAAGGCATCTAATTCTCCGCTCTTGTTATGAAGCATGTAGAGATACATATATCGTGAGTAATCATCTATAAAAGAGATGAAGTATCTCTGACCATGTGAGTCCATGTCTGGACTACATATATCAGTATGTATGATCTCTAATATGTTCGAACTCCTTTTGGCACCTTTCTTTGACTTGTTGGTTTGCTTTCCTTTTATGCAGTCCACACAAGTCTCAAAATTAGTAAAATCTAGAGTATTAAGTACCCCTTCATTTACTAATCTATGGAGACATGACTTAATCTCCGATTCCATAATTTAAGGAATCCTCATTAATAACACATCTTTAGTGCCAGTGTGAACATGCATTGAATCATAAGTGACATTGTTTTGTAAATTAATGCAGTAAAGACCATCAAACAAAATACCATTCCTAACACAATCAGATTTAAAAAATAAACTGAAAGATGTTTCTGAAAAGTTAAAGGAATATCCAAATTGTACAAGCCTTGAAATTGAAATCAAGCTTCTAGAAAAACTTGGAACATAAAAGGTCTTTTCTAATTCTAAAACAAAGCCACTACTTAAAGTTAAATAGCATGTTCCTATAGCTTCCACATGCGAGCCCATCTTGTTTCCTAATAAGATGCTTTGCTTACTTCTCACTAGCTTCCTTAGGTTTTGCAAACCCGACAAGGAATTTGAAATGTGAATTGTTGATCCAGAATCAATCCACCAAGTGTTAATATTGACATTAACCATATTAAATTCATAATAAACAAACGAGATCGAACTACCTTTGTCTGCAAGCCATTTCTGAAATTTGGCACATTCCTTCTTCATGTGTCCCTTCTTTTTACAGAAGAAACACTTGGAATCCTTCTTGATATCAGCTTAGGGAGGTACTTTACCTTTCCCTTTCTGATTCGCTTGAGATTTGCCCTTTCCACACATTGCCAACATTGCACTTTCTCCAAGTTCCATCACCAGTCTCCCTTCCTCTTGAACACACATGGTCATGAGTTCATTAATTGACCATTTATCCTTATGTGTATTGTATGAGATTTTGAAGGGTCCGTATTGGTGTGGAAGGGTGTTTAGGATGTAGTGCACCAGGAAGGACTCTGATATTTCAACCTCGAGTTTATTCAATTGAGCCACAATGTCTCTCATTTGCATTATGTGCTCGCGCACACCTTTCACACTGGTGAGCCTTAGAGATGAGAACTTCATGATTAGGGTTTGCTAGTGCCTTTTCTGAAGTGATGAATTGATGATCAATGGCTTTCAGCAAGTCTTAGACCTTTTCATGCCAATCAACGGAACCACGAATACTAGCAGAAATTTTAGTCTTAATGAACATCATGCTTAGGCGATTAGATCGCTCCCATCATTCATAAAGCGTGATGTCTGCTGCAGTGCTGGTATCAGTGAGTGCCGGTGGTTCATTTTTCCTAATAGCATATTCTATGTCCATCCACTCTAAATGAAGGAGAACTCTCTCCTTCCAGACCTTATCATTATCTCCCTTAAGTTCAGGGATATCACAATGAATATCAGAGAAATTTGCAGGTTGTAAAACTGCATAAAATTAAAGATTACATGCTTATGTAGAAATTGAGGCTAAAATAAAATTTCATGCCTTACCAATGTAAATCATGCTTAAAATTGAATCTAATGACATAAAAATTGTTTGTGGCCTAAATTTTTAATTCAAACAGATTCAATTATTCTTTATGATAGAATTTATCAAATTATTCACTTAATTCATAATTCTAAAGGATATATTATGATTATAATTTGATATAAATTCTATCTTAGATTAAACTTTATGATAAAACTATTAATTAATAATTCCTGTGGGTAAGTTATGAATAATTTGATATTTTATCCTAATTAATTTTTTTCCACTGGAAAGATCTGTAACTTTCATTATTTGTTTGAAAATTACATTGATACCGCTATGTATGTGCTTGAGGTCACTGTGTAAACAGCGTGCCTATTAGCCATCATCAAAAATAGAGATCAGTTCAACTTAAGATGTTCCACGCAGGGTCATCTTAAATTTTGCAAAAAGTATTACAAAAAAGCCACATTGGCTCGCTTGCTGCACTATATGTTCTTAAATATATACATAAATACTGTAATAATCAGTCAAAAAATTCATAAGGTTATTGCTCTGATGCTTGCTGGTATCTCTGATCTATGTATGGACGGTGGTAATATTTGAATTCCTGCTGTCCATGAACTTCAGTGACTTCCCATACTCCTCGGTCCATTAGCGTGGCCTCCTTGGATAATCTGTCGGCACCCTCATTGTGCTCCCTGTAGATGTATGAACATGAGATGTTGTTAAAAGTAGATTTGAATTCTTGAATCTCATGCAATATGATGCTGAGTGTGTGTATGTGGCAGATTGCATTGTTGTTGAACCAGTTAATAATGAGTTTTGAATCTCCAAATATGTTTATGCAAGTGATGTTATGGCCCAATGCAAAGTGGAGGAGGTGTCTGAGGGTAATAAGTTCAGCATAATTGTTTGAGCCAGTGCCCAATCCTGCTTTGATTCTGAAGAAGTGCTGATTCGATTTGTGTATAATGATTCCTCCTCCACAGCTCTGCTGATTTGCTGCGCCATCGAAGAAAGCCCACGGGGTGGATTGGTCTATGAGGGGAGGCGGATGGGGGCGGCGAACGTGAGCAGTAGGAGGATCCGGGAGTTCATTGAATGCCGCAATGATGCGGGCTTCTATCAAGTGCCAGTGAACAGGTTTATCCTGAAAGACAATCTGGTTCCGCGCCTTCCATAATTGCCATGTTACAATGGCAGGGAGGCTTATCGTTTTAGTGCCTTTGTGTCTAATAGACCAATCAGACCAAGCCTCCAAAATGTTTTGTCCTGCCCAGATCCCGTTGTAAGCAATGGTGTTTTTTATATTAGTCCACAAATCATTCGCGACTCTGCAATGTAGGAACAGGTGGTCTGAAGATTCCGACGCAGATTTGCATAACACACACCAGGTAGGGCCATGGTGTGCTCTGCATTGTATATTGTCTCCTGTGGGTGCCTTATTCCTGAGTACGCACCAGAAGAATAGCTTGGTTCTTGGGGATGTTGATAACTTCCATAAGTTTTGCCACCAATCCAACAATGAATCCGGTTTTTTGTGGTTAATGAGGAGTGTATAACCAGCCTTCGGAGTGTAATATCCATAATCCGACTGACTCTAGATAAGCTCATTTTGCCCCTCTGTAATTCTAATGTGAGATTCCGTCAGTGCCTCCTTGTAAGATTCCCATGCTTGATGCCACTGCAGTGGGAGGTTCAGTTGCTATACGCCATGCCTGATGGAAAATATCAGAGGTTTCTTGGTCCGCTATGTGTGTAATCACCTTGATGTCATGAGTGAGTAGATAATCAACCAAATCATGCGGTAGTTGATGCCTTCCCCCACTGCCAGCCCAAGGGTCAATGCCTATCCTGGCTTGTGCTCCATCTCTGATCCTCCAAGCCAGATTGTCCCTTATCATGGGCATTGAGTGAATAATGGCTTTCCAAAAGGATGATGCCCCTGTACTGTTCCAGGTGGGTAGTCTAATCCAATCCATAGTGTCAAGGGGCCAAATGTATTTATGGTACGAGAGACGAGTCCATAAATTTTGGCTAGTTAGCAATGCCCAACTCATCTTAGCTGCTAGTGCTTGTGCAAATAGTGGGAGATCTTTGAGTCCCCATCCTCCCCACTTCTTTGGGATGGCGATCTTCTGCCAGCCGATCCATGCAAATATCCGCTTGTCTTGACTACCTGCCCACAGATATCTATTACATATTTGCTGTAACCGAGCAAGTGTATGTCTGGGGATCCATGCAAGAGCCATCCAGAATACCGAGGTGGCCTCCAGTACTGATTTAATGAGGATCAGCCTGCCAGCCCTGGAAATATACCTGTAGCTCCAGCATGTGAGGCGTTTTTCTAATTTCGCTATTAACCAGGTCCAGTCAGCGATCCTTTGGCATGTGGGTTTTAACCAGAAGCCAAGGTATTTGAGCCCCCTGTCAATCGGGTGAATGCTGTAAGGGAAAGCCTGAAGGGCATGTTGGGATTCATTAACTGATGTACGAGTCATTGTAATAGTAGATTTTGCTCTGTTGACCTGCATTCCTGTGGCTTGTGAGAATAGTGCCAGAATGTGGGAGAAAGTCATCGTGTCTCTCATGCTTCCATCCAGAAGGATGAGAACATCATCCACAAACAGAAGGTGAGTGAGGAAGCATTCATCTGAAATCTTGAGTCCCCGGAGTGTCCCATCCCTTGAGGCAGAAATGATAAGGCGGCTCAATCCTTTCATGACTAGGAGGAACAATAGAGGGGATAGAGGGCAGCCCTGCCTCAGGCCCCTTTCGGAATGAAAGAAATGTGAGGCAGATCCATTAATTAGGATGCTGAAAGAAGGGGTCGAGATACAGGCCATTATCCAGTTGATGAAGGAGATTGGGAACCCCAGATGGATGAGAATCATCTTTAAGTACAGCCAGCTGACCCTGTCGAAGGCTTTAGAGAGATCTATCTTCAGGAGGGTACTCTTGAGATGTTTGGTCCATATGGAGTGCAAGGCCTCCTGGGCAGGCCCAATGGCTTCATGAATCTGCCTGTCCTTGAGGAAAGCGAATTGATGGGGGGCAATGTGAGTGGACAGAATGGGCCTGAGTCTATTGGCAATGATTTTTGAGATGATCTTGTAAAGGACATTACAGAGGGATATAGGGTGAAAATCATCAAATGATGATGGAGAGTCCGACTTGGGAATGAGAGCAATGAAAGTGGAATTTATTGCATGATATATGGACCCCAATATCCTGCATTCCTTAATCACAGTAAGCAGATCCTGGCCAATCTGTTCAAAGAAAGCAAGATAAAATTCAATCGTCCATCCGTCAGGTCCAGGACTCTTGTCCTTTTTGAACCATTTGAGAGTGCTTTCCAATTCTTCCATGGTTACCGGGTTCATGAGTTCTTCTGAGTCTTCCTCATTTACAAATCTCAGAAAGTGTGAAGCCACTTCTATGATTTTTCAACCAAGTTTGCCCCCGGAGGATTTCTGAATAAGCCTCGAAAGTGTGCGGTACCCAGCTGGGAGAGTTTGTTAAAATTATCAGCCAAACCCCCTTCTGGATGGGGTAGGCTCCAGATGGTGTTGGATACTTTCCTTCCTTTTGCAAAGTTCTGGAAGAATTTTGAGTTTTCATCTCCTGCTTTTAACCAAATAGCCCTGCTACGTAACCTAAGGGATTCCTCCTGTTGTTTTAGTAATGTGGCCCTCTGATTTTCAAGTTCAATTAGTCGAGTCTTTTCCTCTGCCAATCTGAATCCCAGGTTTCTATCATCAAGCAGAGAGCTCAACTCTTCTTCCACAGATATGAGCTGTGCCGAATCCCTTTTGTTCTTCTCCTTGGCCCAGTTGATGACAATGTGTTTTAACTCCGTGAGGTTCTTACAGAAACCTCTGGCCAATGATGCCTCTCTATTGATAGGATGAGATTGCCAGAACTCAGATACCAGCTTGATGAAGTCCTGTTCTTGGAGCCACGTATGGTTGAATTTGAATGGAGCCTTTGGTTTAGCCAACGGCCCAAGGATCTCCAAGTGAATAGGGGAGTGGTCCGATATACCCCCGGATCCCACCCATTGTTTAAAGTGGTGCAGTTCCTGAATCAGAGGTCCCTTCAGAAGGAAACGGTCCAGTCTGCGAGCCAATGCAGCATCTCCCACTCTCCTATTGCGCCATGTAGGGATGGGTTGATGCATGGGAACATCCACAAAGTCAGCTTGTTCTAGGGCATTCCTCATGAAGTCTGTGATTGTATCCACTTGTGCCATAGAGCCCCAAGATTCACGGAAACCCAGCGAAAAATTCAGATCGCCTCCCAGGATGGTATGGCTCGCAATCATCAGGGATAGATTTAACAGTTTGTTCCAGAAGGGTTCTCTGTGCTGACAAGGTCCGTATACATTCAAAATACGAAATGCCACACCCAGATCCGCCGAGAATATGTCCGCCCCTAAAAACCCTTGCCCACCCCAGGAAGAATCCAATCTGATTGTTCTGGGGTTGATTCCGATTGCCAGCCCCCCCGATCTCCCCAAGGCATCTGAGGCCAAAAATTTCCAGCAAGGGGTCATAGAGTTTAGGCAATGTACAAGGGAAGCAGCAGGGCCCAAGGTTTCTTGGAGAAAAATGATGTCAGGTAGCTCAGATTCAAAAAGTCTCTGAATGGCTAGTTTTTTGGGTTCACTGGCGAAACCCCTGTAGTTAAAAGATAGGCACTTCATGGAGGACCACATCGCGGGGTGGGTGATGCTCTAAGGACCCCTTCAATGGTAGATTGCCTTCAGGATGCAACTTCCGCACCGGCTTTCCAAATAGCTTTTGAGAGATTTGATTTACGACCCCTAGAGGTCTGATGCCCCAAATTCAGGGGTATAATGCCCAATCCCCCACAGGATCCCGAGATCAGAGGGCGGGGTCGAAGGGAGTATGGGTGAGAGGACCTTGAGGAGGAAGATAATGATGGAGAGGATGGGGAATGGGAGATGGTAGGCGGAATGGTGGAGTCACTCAGAGGGGGTACAGACGGGGGACAATGTGCCATAGTGCAAGATGCAGATGCAGATGGTAATGCAGACGTGCATTCGAAAGACAAAGAGACAGGGGTGTGACTAGTACCCGGAGTCTGTGATGCTGCCGCCGCCGCTCTTGCCCTTGTCAGTGGAGGCGATGGAGGTCTTTGCTCCTTCCGCCTTGATTTCGCCTGCGTCTCCTGTGCCGGTGCCACACCCTGAGCTGCGCGGATGTTGATCGGAGTAGCTTCCCGCGTGACCGAGGGCGAGATTTTGGGGGATGCGTCAGGGCTTTTGAGTAAAGGGCAATCCTTTGCTAAATGCCCTACTTGATGGCAGTGATAGCATCGAAATGGTACGCCCTCGTAGTCTAGTAACTGAATCCTGCTGAATTTCCCCCAAGTTAGTGTGATCTTCTTCTCTAGCCCTTCTCGCGTATCCAGGTGTACCAGAACTCGGGCGAGGGTTCTCTGCTTGGATTCAATGTATGACCTGTCATGGTCCAGATACGTCCCCAGAGCATCCCCAATTCTTTGAAGTGCCTCTTCACTCCAGTATTGAAGAGGGAGTCCTGGCAGCCGAACCCACAGTGGACCAGCCCCGATCTGTTCGCGCTCAGGATCGAACAGGGGGCTCCATCGCTTGACCAGAACAGGTGCAGATTCAATATGCCAATATTTTGCTAGTACAAGGTCGATGTAGTCCTCCTTGGAAAAGTGTAGTGAAAACCAGCCGCACGGAAGAATGAGTACCTCAGGTAGATCTTTAAGCAGATTGCCCCAGATCTCTTCCACCCATTTTGTCAATCTGTTCATAGTGAAGGTGCGCCCCCTCACGTGTCCCACCAGAACCGATCGAGCCATGAGAGCCGCGCCCCCAAAATCAGCTGGATCTCCAAACGGGACCGTTATCTCTTTGTCGGTCACCTTGATGCACCTCGTCTTCTGTTTCTTCGTGCGGGGAGCTGATGGATGATCAACCAAAGGGATGGAAACACCTTCAGGAGGAGAGGGCTTAACAGGCTTCACATTTACTGCAGGGGTACTGAAACAGCCTGAGGGTCGAATCCCCGGGGATGGTTGGGAGTGAGGAGCCGAGGATTGTGGGATCGTAGACGGAGACGGGTCACTCTGAGGGAGAAAGGCCTGGTCAAAAGACAAAACCTGGGGTGATAGAGATGCCAGAAGCTGTTCCGTGCCGGGAGATAGCGGAGGGGCAGCTAAACCGGGGGCGAAATCCGAGATCACCGTAGAAGAAGGACAGTTAGGGTTAGGGTTAGGGAATGTATGAGCCAATGAAGAGACCGAGGAACTGTGAATGGCTGAGCCAACAAAGTAGGATTATCAAAGATAATGCGGTCCTCTAACGGATCCGCTGAATAATCCACCAGATCTTCCATGTGCCCGTCCATATTTTCTACAGTTGCGCGGTGATCGTGAACGGAGGAACGGCGAAGACGGCGACAGGGATGTGTCGGTGGGAGGGTAAAGAGACAGACCGACAAAACGTGCCCTATGGTTCGCGGAGTGTCTTCAGATAGGCACTAGATTTAGCCTTGACCTTCGCGAGCCTGCGGTTCCTGCAGCCGCCCGGGACCCATCGCCTCCAACAAGGAATGTAGTTTTTTTATCCTAATTAATTATGTAAATATAATAAAAATTCCAGTGGGATAAAATTTATTATATTAAGTATAATTAAATACAATTAATATCTAAATATTCTTTATGTGATCCTAATCAATCATAATATATAATATTATT
The DNA here is from genome assembly GCA_000404065.3 of Pinus taeda. Taxonomy (NCBI): domain Eukaryota; kingdom Viridiplantae; phylum Streptophyta; class Pinopsida; order Pinales; family Pinaceae; genus Pinus; species Pinus taeda. The sequence goes on from APFE031583965.1 coordinate 139,278, forward strand.
TAATTAGAGATGTTGTGGCTATTCTCTAATCAATTAAAAAATTATATGGATCACTAAACATTATTTCTTTCATAAAATTTAACTTGATGTGAGAATAATTATAAATTGCATAAATAGAACTATAATACTCATGCATAACATTCAATGATGGGCCTCTTGCACTCATCCAAAATATCATGTATTAATTAGAGCAGAAATTAGACATATTTCTAAATAAATGTCTTAATTCAGAAAATTCTCAAAAATATGGCATTGAGCCAAACCGATGGCTCAATGGCTCAATGTGTGCCATCATAATCTGATCTGTGGGGCTTTCTTCTCTTGTTTGGGAAAGTAGAATACAATGATGAACAAGAGCTTATGGATGAATGGAATCTTAGTTTCCCACTGGAGAGGCATGTGGATAGCCAATATAATACTCTCACTACTGTTGGCACGCGCTGGTGTTATTTCTCAGAATTCAGTTAGCACTTGCTTTGGGTTATTGAACATCTCTGGAGGTTTTACAGAGCTTCCTCTTCTGGTTTCTCTCATGGCTTTGGTTTTCTATAGCAGTGGCATAAATTACACACAGAAAGCCATCAGACTTCTCCGCTCTTCAACATTACCAGCAGGTAAATGCAAGGGAAAGAAAGAGGGTTGGGCCATCTGGGCCGCATGTATAAAACCTCTGAAAACAGTTTCTACATGAACAGAGCATGTCTTTAAACCTCAAGGTAGAGATAAAATGTGCTCTGATACCAAATGAAAGCATAATAACGATTCTATAATGCAGAATAAACACTTAAAAAGAATCGGAAAACTTTAATGCCCAAGAAATCGTACCTCCGGCCATTGATACTTGCTCACACTCTCTCATTGTTTCTCTGTCCCGTTTTGGCACTTCCAAAGCTCTACTCACTCTATTTTGATGGTGTAAGACTGAAGGGAATTGAGTGATGATTTTGGGGACCAAACCAAAGTATCTATAGCCAAGCTTCCATCAAACAATCGGTCGCTACATGTCAAATGTTCCACAACTTCAGTTGATCATGGGAATGTTCCAACTACCCTATGAACATGGTAGAGAATTGTAGAAAAATTTATGGATGACTTCAAGAACTCCCAACAGAAAAAGAATCTCGCGAAACGATTTCCGTGAGAACCGAATACAAGGAGTTAACATAATATTCATAGTGATTAATATTAATATCCATTTTTATATTTTTTTAGTTGGACGAACATGAGTTTATTTTCATGTCTGAATGAACGCTTTTAGAGGGAAAATTAGAAATTGTTTTAATCATGGATTTTCTAAAATCTTGTTTGGAGACATGGTAACTTAGTAGAATTTATTTATTTAGAGGGGTTACACTCTACCTATTTATTACACAAGGTGGGATATTTATGATCTCTACCTTTTATTGGTCTAGTGGAACACCTAACCACTGTATTTCTAGGTTTAAGTGTTCAGATTTTAAGTATATTAGAAGTTCATACCAACGATGTTAATGCACTTGCCAACTGTAATTTTTGAACCATGGGCTTAGAAAACAAAGATGTGGATTTGGATATTGAAGTTAAAAATAGGTGTTAGAGTTCTAGACATGGTATTATTTAAATTTTATTTGTAGAAATAAGTGACGAATTTTGAAGAAAATAATTTTTTTTAATTATATTTATGGTATTAATTTGTTTTTTTATTTATCTATGATTTAATATTAGAATTTATTTTTTTGTTATTTTTCATTAATATTTAATTTATTTATTGATAAAGTAATATCATAGAATTTAGACTCTGTGACCATAATTTTTTTAGAAATTTTTGGGGCAAATCACATAATTGATCATGTCGACGCGTTTCGAACCAACTATTGTGGTTTATCGTCAGACAAGTTGAAGTACAGATCCAGATAGCGAGTTAAATAGTCTAAGCAGAGACTCCAACGGCTAGAAAGACTAACAGCTACTTTTCAACTTGTGGACCCCAGTCAAACCATATTATAATAATTATTATTATATTTACGGAGTCAAGTAAACTGGGTAAAGTAAACCCGAAAAGAGGTTAGATATTAAATACGCCTATTTAAAAATTTCAAATTATTAATAAATATATATATTATTAATATTCTCCGTACCTACTATAATACTAAATTTAATGTTAAGTTATTCGATTATTAAAATAAATTACCAGAAGTTTGTAGTTCCTAGAAAGTAACAAGATTCGTGGTTAGTTTTCAAAACTAAACCATTTAACTATTAATATATAAACATAAATATAATATATACATATATAAAAATAACCCACTAAATAATA
>APFE031583965.1:141909-182180 GCA_000404065.3 Pinus taeda
TAAAGTAATTGGTTGAGATTTTATTATGGGTTGTTTAGTGACTTTTATTTCTATTAATTATTATTATTTTTTTCTTTGTTCCATGAATTATTGTTTTTTCTCCACATTTAGTAAGGTGATTTCATTTGACGTTTTATTGTGGGTGTCTAGTAACTTATATTTTCTATAATTTCTATTCTTTATTTTTAGTTTGTCTTTATATTAATTTATTATTATTATTTCGATTTTCATGATAATTGTTTTCCATATTTTCCCAATTTAAGAGAGAATTTAAGAAAAACAAATAATTCAAAAAACTCTTAATTTTTAGTTTTATTACTTTTTAATTTGGCTTACAATTTTTTTTTGTCTTTTTTCTATAATTTTTTTAAGATGAAAAATTTTAAAGAGGAAAAACTAATCAAAAATTATTTTCCCAATAATTTGCTTTTAGTTTTCTTACATTTTAATTTGACTTGTATCTTTTTTTTTTTTTTTTTTTTTCAAATCCAATTACATTAATCATAATTTTTTTCTCACTTTTGATAATTAATAACTATTATGGTAATTAGTTATTTGTTTTTAGAATCTTGTGAGTATTTTTTTCCTAATTTTATTAAGAAAATTTTATCAATGTATAGCTACTAACTTTGTTGAGATTGTTTTATTTAACCATAGTTTTTATAATTTTTCCGACAATATAAAAAATTCAAAAAATTGATCATATAACAAGAAATTGAATTCCAAAAAATCAAAAAATTAATCTTCTTGAAGTCTAAATTATTATTATTATTTTTTTTTAATTCCTTTCTTGTGTGTATGTGATTAATATCTATTGTTCTCTCACATGAAAGGATTGAAACTCTTCAATTTCTCATCTATTTCAATTGGTTGGTTTGTTAAAGTTATTCTATTTTATTTCCTTGAATCAAATATAGAGGATTGGTCTAACTGATAATGCAAAAAGTTAATGTTTAGATTTTGTTAAAAGCTATTTGTTTTATTCACAGCTATTGTCAAATTCAATGGATTTAGTACTAAATCACAAATCATAGACAAAATATTATTTTATTTTTTATTTTTTGAAAATGATTAATGATACATTTATTTATTTTAATATTTTATTTTTACTTTTACTTTTACTATACTGGTTATAATCTAATTGTTAAATTAATAGTAAAAAAATGTTATTAAAAGAACGAGACTCCATTTAAGCGATAATAATAAAAGTTTTGTTTCACATTCTCGTGTCTTACCAACATAATTGCATTAAACTCTATATCAATCATTTTCAATTCTCATGGACTTTGTAGGAGACAATTGGTTGTGCAAAACAAATTTCTTGGAATTGACATCTCATTGAGTTGAAACTAAGTTTCTCAAGAGTCCATATCAATTTGAACCAAACTCTACCATAAAAATAAAGTTATAAAGATTCATTACAACCAATGATGTAGGGTGCTCACCAAAAAGAAATATTTTAGCACAACATTTTCACTTTAATTTATATTTTCTTATAAAGGCTTTAATTTATCATCTCACACTTTATCAACAATTCATATTAAGTTGCCACTACTAACTACTAAATAACACTTGTTATATAGTAATATAATTATTATTTTAATATAAATTCTAAATATCAATATCAAAGAGAAAAAAACAATCATTATATCTTATCTTTAATTAATATAAAAAAAACACAATTATCTTATTTTTTATTTTTATTTAAATATATCACTACAGATTTAAATATCTTTGAATTCTATAATATTAAACAATTTAACTTTATTAACCATAATAATTTAATATTAAATTTGATATTATTAGTAATTATTAATTATTAGAGAAAGGTTACACGTCAAGCTTTCAAATTACTTTATAAATCCATTAATAATTAAATTATCTCTATATAACATGTATTTAATTCTAACTTACAACTTAAAACTTGTGTCATATCACATGCAACTTTGTTCTTTCTGATAAAAAGAAAGGTGAACATATGTTTTTGGATAAGTTGTATTTCCAGAATGTGTAATAAAATTGTTTCATAATGAATATTATATATATTATTTTATTTTAACTTAAGGAAAACAGAATGGTTGAAATTTAATTTAAGAAATAACCAAAATCAATACGAAAGACATGGATATGCATTGGTTTAGGGTGTCTTTTATGTTTTTGAAATTAAATTTAATGATTAGTTTATATTATTTATATAGTAATAATTTATATATTATTTTGATATAATGATAATTTTAAATGCAACGAGGAGAATTAGTATTGAAATTTCAGATTAAAAATAATAATACATCTTCATAAATGTCAATTTATAATACTATAATACGGAATTAGTGGTTAAAAATTTGTCTATCTTGTTATGATGTCTTTTTCAAGTCCAAATAGATAAAGAAAAATTATTGTTCAAAAAGATTTTTGGGTTTACAAATAAAATGGTCTCATACATTATGTCGATGTACCTTGATTGTTTATATATAACGATTTCATACATTATTTTAACGATGTGCCTTGATTATTTATATATAACGATTTCATACATTATATTAACAAGGGAGCCACTGCCGTGGCGGTAGTCCCTGCCGGGGTCTGCCACAACAACAATACAAAATTGTAATTATAATTGAATTTCTGGTTTTTGAATTGTTTAGAAGCTAACTGGTAGATGGGTTTTATTTGTACCATGCATTGATGCACAACTGAAACCAAAAGCCCCGATGATATTGGCAAGCCATTGCCATCTTCCCAGATAGGTCCTTCAATTAGCACGACCAGTACTGAGAGCGTTCTATCCACTTGCTATCCTTTTTAATGAGGTTGTTTGTTCCAATTTCCACCCCTTCATTTTCCTTATACTGCTAAACTGTTATATGTCCTGACATTTATTTTACCGATAATGATATTTTTAGAAAAACTTGAAACTTGCCAAATAATGATATTTTCATACAAATCTGAAACTAGATGATTGGCAAATTTGGAGTATTACTCTCATTGAGAAAAAACAGTGACTCTCAGTTAAACCTTTGAGCACAAAGCTTATGAATCTATGAATTCACATCACATTAAGTTTCCATAAATAGTTCACAAGAGAAGATTAGGAATTTAAAATAAAATCGCAAATGATCGCTTATTTTGACCTATAACATCCAAATAAGTTATCAGTGACTTTTTAAAAATCAAATTCACACATTGACCGACCAGTACACCTTTGCATTATTGTTATGCCATTTTAATGTGATTTTACATCAGTGACTTTTTCAAAATCAAATTCGCACATTCACCAGCCAGTACACCTTTGCCTTATTGTTATTTGACATATGGCGTTCTAGGAATAGAATGACCACAGTGGTTAAACATTAGGGTTACCCATGAAAATAAAAAACATTATTCAAAAGTCTTGTCCAAAACCCTTTGCATATATTCTGCTACTCCAACCTTCAAAAACTGTTAGCTACGGTTATAGATTCAATACATACTCTTTCATGAAAATAAATTAGTTCAAAAGTATTTAGGCATGATGTATGTTGAAGTAGGCTTGAAAAAAAATATCAAAAATAACATTGACATTACATCCTTGCATAAAATTTAAGTTGATAGGGAAGGATGATTGGCAATTCATAAGCCTGGCCACAAACAGGATTAACCACTGCCAGACACAAAACCACAATTTGTATTATGCAAAGTGGCAATTTTTGTTAGAGTATCCAATTTTATTATTTTGGTGTCTATCAACCGTGAAGCCAATGAGGGGTTCTGTTTGTTGGCCAGTGAATGCTTTGTTAAGGAGTTCGTGTGGCTATCCAAGTGAAATGCTCAGATCTCGATTTACCTGTGCGCCGTGTTTGGGGCTGTGTAGTGTACCAAGAAATTATAGTGGCAGCCATCAAAGATCGACCCGTGTCATGCAAATATGGGAGCTAGCCCGTTACTGATTCGTCCTCCCGTCACAATAAAAAAACACAAACAAACAAATCAGGGTGAAGAAAATGAGATATGAAAATTATATGTTGATTTGTCTTTACAGTTGAATTTAACAATATAATTGTGTTCTAAGTTTTTGCGTTTATAACTGGAATTGGATAATATAATTTCTGGGTAAATTGGTTTTTTTAATGCATAAAAAAATTCAGAATTCTGAAAACTTTCAAAATACAGTCAATCTATTAACATTGAAAACCTCACATTTATTATTGTAACTAAAACTCACAAAAACATATACCCAACAAAGGGTTTAATAAAAAAAAAAAGTAAGACTACGTTGAACAACTGTTCGTGTAAGATGTGTTTGCCTAATAATTCGTCCTGTACAATCCTTACCCTTACATTTACCGGATGGGAATGCACTGGACTGGAGTTTGACCACCCTTATGCCCTATCTACACTGGCTCTTACAGTGCCTCAAACATGGAAGGAAGGAAAGCGGAACATCATTTGGTTCGGAAGGTACTTGTTACAACAAGGATGTCTATTTCTAATCCCTCTTTGCTTGCAAAGGTCTTAGCAAAGGGGCGCCAAAATAAAGGTAGGGGTGCCAACAAATAAATGTAGAGCCTGCCACAATTCAATCAATACCGGTGGATCGGGGATAAATAAGATGATTTGTGATTCGTGCCTGTTGTTCTTGCCCAATTCTGAACGGAGGGGGAAGGACACGGATAATTACCTAAGTTATGTAAGAAAGAAAAGAAAATATGCAAACCCCAATCCCTGTATAAGGGGGAGGGATATAGATAATTACCTAAGCCGTGTAAGAAAGAAAAGAAAATTTTGAAACCCTAATTCCTGTATATCCGTAAAGGAAGAATATGGGAAGCAAAGAAACAACATAGTACACATAGATAGGAAAATCCTCCATCATTATACACCGAGATAACGAAAATGTGAAAACCGAGGCTACAAAATCCGCCGAAATAGTACACAGAGACAAGGAAAATGTGAAAACTGGACTTTCAAAATTGTCGAAGGCTCTCAAACCTTGCTATTGACGTTCAAATTGTGAGAGAGATAGGATGATATCTAGAATAACAGTGAAGTTTTTCATAATACCATGGCCACTCTTGAGTGTGAGGATACAGGTTTCTTAAAATGCCACAAGAAGCAAGAAGCAATGATGTTTAGAACTCAAACGACTACGATCTAATATCTTATCTTTTAATTTTATTGAGAATGGCATCGACAAGTTACATTCATGGGCTTGACACACAGCGGTACACATACAACAAAATGAACATTCATATTTTCACAGAATCCCAGAATCAAAATCCTTTGAAGACATTTGTACAGGGTGCTGGTGCCGGATAACACAAAAGGTATGGGTTCAAAAATATAGTTTCATTATCAAGAGTAAAGTTACCAAGCTCAATAAAACTTCAAATAAAACCACCAAATTTCAGAATAAAAGAGATTTTCCATTCATAGTCAGGCTTGCAAAGGTTAATAATGCATATTTTCAATAATAACTCTTTTCGAAATAGAAAGATGATACTATTTACCGCAAAAAGCTCGGGATTTTGGAATGTTTGACACATTGTCTGCTATGATAGAAGGTTAGAAACATAAGCATATGGACAAACCTTAAATATGAAATCATCTCTATATTTGACATTTCATTTAAAAAGAATTAAGTATAAATTTATTTTTGATTGTTTATATGAGATATAATGTATATTTTATTTATTTAGATTGAAAATTTTGTTATTAGCATTGTATTGCAAATTTAATAGATATACAAGTCGCAATTATTTTTATTTTAAATTGATACTTGAATTATGTGAAGAAATGTTTTAATCATGGCTAAATATTAGTTCTCACACATAATAGATATAATAGAAATGTACTTTAAAAACCATTGTTTATAGTATGAGATTACTATTTATAACCCTGAGGGTTTGAAGTTTGAATAAATTTCTCTGTGTTGCAATAAAAGTCACTTTCATAAAGTGTGTAATAACTATATTATATTTAGTTAAATTTCATTATATTTCACGCAATCAATTTTTATATATTATTATATTAATGATAAAAATAATTTCAGGTTTGAAATAATTTGTTTCACATATTAACATGTCTTTATATATTTTTTTGGGGTGTCCTTGCATGTTACAAGAGGTAGCATATATATTTCAACTTTCGGGTGGACGAAGGTTGGTTGAGTTTTTAGATCAACGACAAAGATTTAATATGCTGGAAATAAATTTTCGTTTGAAACTTATCTACGGCTAGGGTTTTTTAGGTTTGTTTTTAAGTGGTGGATCGTCAACTGTTGGTAACATGGCAGATACGGAAATTGAACCGAATGAATTTATGGTAATGTTTGAAGTGGATGAGGACATGAAATAATGGTAACGTTTGAAGTGGATGAGGACATGAAATAATGAAACAGACTCAGTTATGAAATGGATTCAGTTGGATCATTAAAAACCTGGGAGATTGTGGAAAAAACCCTAAGAAGATTGTGAAAAAAACCCTAATATTAACTCCAAAACTGACTATGGTACCAAACTTTATACTCGTAGCCAAATAAATTAAGCTTTCATTTATAAAGTAAAAGAAAGGGTTATTGTGCTAAGGAGAAATATGCAAGCACAAAGCTTACAAGGAGAAACAATACCTGGAAATTATGTCACCTTGATAAGCGCACCATATAAAGGTATCTGGAAAGCGAGAGGAACAATTAGTAAGAAACACAGTTATTGGAACACGCAGGTGGTAGTCAGAATTGTGGAGGAAAATTACCTATTTGTACGTGGTGTTGCATCTTAAGGATGGCCGCCATCAAGAAAGAGATTCGTAATCTCGAAAGAACTAGGGTTAAAATACAGAGGAAAGAAGTTGATCTTCACTTTCTCAATTCTATCTGTACATCTAACCTCTTTCATATTTATACAAAACTCTTTTCCTTCTTCCTCCGTACAATAGTCCTGATGATGAGTCTAGGTTTAGACTCGAAACGTCGACCATATAAAAATGAACACTGTGGAACTCTCAGAAACCACACCACAGTAATATTCAATCCAAAATAGTTACCCTACACGGAGGGGATACTTGGAAAGAGATTCGTAATCTCGAAAGAACTAGGGTTAAAATACAGAGGAAAGAAGATGATCTTCACTTTCTCAATTCTATCTGTACATCTAACCTCTTTCATATTTATACAAAACCCTTTTCCTTCTTCCTCCGTACAATAGTCCTGATGATGAGTCTGGGTTTAGACTCGAAACGTCAACCATATAAAAATGAACACTGTGGAACTCTCAGAAACCACACCACAGTAATCTTCAATCCAAAATAGTTACCCTACACGGAGGGGATACTTGGAAAGAGATTCGTAATCTCGAAAGAACTAGGGTTAAAATACAGAGGAAAGAAGCTGATCTTCACTTTCTCAATTCTATATTTACATCTAACCTCTTTCATATTTATACAAAACCCTTTTCCTTCTTCCTCCGTACAATAGTCCTGATGATGAGTCTAGGTTTAGACTCGAAACGTCGACCATATAAAAATGAACACTGTGGAATGCTCAGAAACCACACCACAGTAATCTTCAACCCAAAATAGTTACCCTACACGGAGGGGATACTTGGAAAGAGATTCATAATCTCGAAAGAACTAGGGTTAAAATACAGAGGAAAGAAGCTGATCTTCACTTTCTAAATTCTATCTATACATCTAACCTCTTTCATATTTATACAAAACCCTTTTCCTTCTTCCTCCGTACAATAGTCCTGATGATGAGTCTGGGTTTAGACTCGAAACGTCGACCATATAAAAATGAACACTGTGGAACTCTCAGAAACCACACCACAGTAATCTTCAACCCAAAATAGTTACCCTACACGGAGGGGATACTTGGAAAGAGATTCGTAATCTCGAAAGAACTAGGGTTAAAATACAGAGGAAAGAAGTTGATCTTCACTTTCTCAATTCTATTTGTACATCTAACCTCTTTCATATTTATACAAAACTCTTTTCCTTCTTCCTCCGTACAATAGTCCTGATGATGAGTCTGGGTTTAGACTCGAAACGTCGACCATATAAAAATGAACACTGTGGAACTCTCAGAAACCACACCACAGTAATATTCAATCCAAAATAGTTACCCTACACGGAGGGGATACTTGGAAAGAGATTCATAATCTCGAAAGAACTAGGGTTAAAATACAGAGGAAAGAAGTTGATCTTCACTTTCTCAATTCTATCTGTACATCTAACCTCTTTCATATTTATACAAAACCCTTTTCCTTCTTCCCCGTACAATAGTCCTGATGATGAGTCTGGGTTTAGACTCGAAACATCGACCATATAAAAATGAACACTGTGGAAAATCCGAACTCCTCTCAGAAACCACACCACAGTAATCTTCAATCCAAAATGGAAATAGCTGGCTAAAGGACCCCACTCCCTTGCCTGTAGATTTTTTTGGATTTTTGGAATATGTTTGAAGACTTTTTCCCTCTGATTCACATGCTCCTGTATCACTACTGCAGGATTCAAAACCTTCAAGAGGATGACATAAAGATTCAACTAGCTTCCTTGAGAATGGAGGGTGCAACACTGGTATGGTGGGAATCAAAGACCCAAGAGGAGATTAAAAAAAATGGTAAGATCTCAATTTCTTGGAATTATTTCATTGCTGCAATCAAAAGACAATTCTACCCTCTAGCTTATATGCAGAAAGCCATCATGAATTGTCATAACTTTAGACAGCTTAAAGGTCAACATGTGCAAGATTACACCCAAGAATTCAGAAAAAAGGTCTTTGATGTTAGGTGTAGATTTGCAATCACAGGACACATTGTTGAAGTACATAGGGGGTTTACATAGTTACCTTAGGCATACTATCTTAATGTTTAATCACAATAATCTAGATGATGTGTGTGTGCAAGCCACTCATCTTGAGGCAAGAGGGAAAAACACCCCAAAAGAAGGTAGTAAAAACCCATTTAAGAGTAAAGGAAAGGAAAAGGCTTTCAAAGGGAAGGAAAATAAAAACATGTCTATCAAAAAAGAAGGAGAGAAAGTTACACGCAAACATTTTTCCAGAGAGGGTCACGATGAAACTCATGTTGGAAGCTTCATCCCGAAATGAGACCAAAGAAAAACCACAACAAGGGAAAACAAAAGACAACTGCAACCATTGAATAGGATTTGGGATCCAATTCAGGCGATGAAACTAAAATCAAAACCATGGGGTTAAAATGAAAAGAATCCATTGCTAGCACTAGTTCTTCACATAAGGGTGATCTCAAAACACAACAATATTGATATGCTTTTCGATAATGGCTCTCAATCCAATATTATCTCTGAAAACATTGTCAAACATTTAAACTTGGAAACCATTCCACATCATAAACCATATCTACTTGGATGGGTGTGTGACAATGCGCAATTGCAGGTTACTAGAAAGTGTAAACTGAAATTCACCATTACTGCAAATTTCATAGATAAAGTGGAGCTTGATGTTGTGCCGTTAGATATCTGTGGCATAGTTTTTGGGCAGCCTGTACCTTTATGACATAAAAGTTTTCTTCCATAGACATGAAAACAAATATCATTTATTCAAATATGGAGTAGAATATATTGTGAGAGCTCATAGCAAGAAAATAAAGCTTTCGCTTGTTAGTGCAGGGCAGATGAAAAGACTAGTGAATTCGAGAAAGAATTTTGTGCTTCTAATGATCAAACCCAAGAATGATGTTGATAATGAAGATTTCAAAGGTTGTGATTGAAATTTGAAATCTGACTTGGTTGACGTAGTTAACCAATATGATGAAATGTTTCAAGAACCAAATGGATTACCTCCCAAGGGAGGAATCCAACATGAGATACAATTGCAACAAGATTGTCCTCTTCCTAACATTGGCATGTATAAGATGTTAGTTATGGAAAGCGCAGAAATTAAGAAGCAAATTCAAGAGTTGTCGAATAAGGGATCATCAGACCATCTTCCTTGCCATGTGGTTCACCTATTATCTTGGTGCCAAAGAAGGATGGAACATGGCGCATGTGTGTGGACTTTCGTGCATTGAACAAAATTATGGTAAAGAATCGTTATCCACTGCCTAGAATAGATGATTTACTTGATCAATTGAAATATGCAAAGTATTTTACTAAGTTGGACTTAAGAAGTGGCTACCATCAAATTAGAATAGCTGAGGGAGACATCTAGAAGACAACATTCAAAACAAAACAAGGATTGTTTGAAGGGCCAATTATGCCCTTTGGTTTATGTAATGCTCCTGCTACATTCATGCGTGTGATGATTGATGTGTTGAGGCCATTTATTAATGGCTTTGTCATAGTCTACTTAGATGACATCTTAATTTCTAGTAAATCTTGTGATGAAAATGTCATTCATGTAAGAAAAGTACTTGATGTCTTGAAAAAAGAACAGTTATATCTTAAGATGTCAAAGTGCGAGTTGGGAAAAACTTCTTTAGTTTACTTGGGTCATATAGTTGGAGGAGGTGAGTTCAAAATAGATCCCTCCAAGGTGGATGTCAATTTGAATTGGCTAAGGCCTTAGATGGTTACTGAGGTAAGAAGCTTTTTGGGAGTAGCCCAATATTGGAGGAAATTCAATGCTAATTTTTCTCTTATAGCCACTCCTTTCCATGCATTGGCAAGTGTGAAAAAGGTTTTTCAGTGGGGAGGCAAAAAACAAAAGGCTTTTGATGCATTGAAGGAAAAGATCAGTACAACTCCAGTACTTGCACTTCCAGAATTGAGACAGTCATTTGAGATTTAGATTGATGCTAGCGGCTATGCCATGGGTGCAGTCCTCATGAAACATGGTAAGCCTATATGTTTTCATTCGGAAACTTTTAATGGTGTAGTGATTAACTATCCTACATATGACAAGGAATTGTATGCATTAGTGCAAAGTGTGAAAAAATGGAAACACTACTTGATGGGTAAGGAAACGATCATTTGCATTGATCATCAACCATTCCAATGCTTGCAATCATAATCAAAGTTGCAACAATCAAGGTACTTCTGATGGATGGGTTTTCTTCAACAATTCCACTTGGTAATTAGGTATAAGAAAGGTATCTACAATAAAGTTGCTGATATGATTTCTAGGTCTATTGTTAGTGAAGCTACTTTACTCAAGCATAATTATGTTTTACATGAACTTATATTGAGCAATATGCATTAGATAATGACTTTCAAAATGTTTATGCAAGCTTGAGTCAAGGTAACCAAGTAGAGGAATTGGATTATTATTTGCATGATAACTTGTTGTACCATCTTGGAAATCTTTGTATTCCATAGGGAGAAAGAGTTAACATCATAAGAGAGGCACATACTTCTCCTATTTTTGGTCATTTCGGTGTAAGTAAGATGGTGGCACATCTACAAAGGTATTTCTATTAGCCTCGTATGCTTGAAAGTGTGTCTCATTTTATTAAAGGATGTTCATTATGTGTAATCAGTAAGCCTAGCAATAGGAAGTTAGGATTGTACACACCACTTCTGGTTCCTTCACGACCGTGGGAGAGTATTTCTATGGATTTTGTAGGAAGTCTTCCATTGTAAAAAAGAGGTCATGATTATTTGTATGCAGTTGTGGATAGGTTCAACAAAATGTGTATTTTGATGCCATATAAAAAGCAAGTTACAACTGAACAAACTGCTCAATTATTCTTTCAGAATGTTTGGGTGCATTTTGGATTGCCCACATCCATTGTTAGGGATCGAGATATTTGCTTTGTTGGGAATTTTTGGTCAAGATTGTGGGGATTCATGGACACCAAATTGAAAAATAGTACAACTTTTCATCCACAAACATAAGGTCAAACAGAAGTGGTGAAAATAACAGTGATACATCTTCTTCGTGGGAATTGTAGCAAGCATCCCAAGTTGTGGGATGAACATTTGCACTATATTCAACATGCTTACAACTGAGCTAAGCACTCTTCAAATCAAAATTCACCATTTGAGGCGTGCTTGGCATACTTTTCTAAATCTCCTTTGGATTTTATTTTTGGCAAATATGTCGCTATTGAAGGTTATAGTGACATAGACAAAGTAAGAAAGTTCATTGTACAAATCTAATTAGTACACCAAAAGGTTCAACAACAGCTTGAGAAAAGCCAAGGAAAGTACAAAGCAAGGCATGACAAACATCGTCAAGATCACAACTTCCAAGTTGGTGATGAAGTTTGGCTTCAAATTAACAAAGGGAGGCTCCAAGGAGAAGGTAAAAAACTAAAACCAATTAGATATGGTCCATTCATAATTTTGGAAAAGATTGGTAACAATGCCTTCAGGTTTGATTTGCCTTCATATATGAAAATTTATTTTGTTGTCAATGTTGAGAATTTAAGGTTGTATGAGCCTCCTTTGGTTGAAGATCAAGGAGAGAATATTCAAATTCCATCTATTGAATATTTTCTCCAGAATTCCTTGATGAGCTTCAGCAAAACACTATACTTAATAGAAGAACAAGGATATAAAAAATGGGAAGTGTCGATTATCTTCGAGTGGGGATCAAGGGTACAAATACTTTAAAAGCCAAATGGATAGAGGTTGGAAAGGTGAGGGAACTATACCCTCACCTTCTAGACAATTGAAAGTGATCTTTTGGGGTCCAAAAGGCTTCCAGTGGGAAGGATTGACCAGGTGCTCAAAATTAGGCTCAAACTCAAAGTGGAAAAATCTCGATAAACTTAGCTTCAAATCGAAGTGCTCATCATCCTGATTCCAATGGTGTGAATGACACTTGAATCCGAGCTCATATGAAGAAGTTAGAGCAAGTCAAAGTTCAGGTGTGACTTGGACATATGGCAGGAGAAGATGACATGGCAAGACTCTTCAGCGAATGGGGAAGTGCCAAGTGGTAGGCCACCATTGGCCTCGCATTTCAAAAATCGCATATCGGAGGCAGGTCAACGTTATATGATCAACCCCAGAGCAAGCCAGGGTGTGATGCGATAATCACAATTGCACATTGCAACCGAGAAGGCATTAAAGAGTCAACCCTAGAGCAAGTTAGGGTTGCGATGTGATGATCACAATCACACATCACAGAATGGAAGTGTTACAGAATCGACCATGACAGGATTAGGTTGTGATTGTGATATCAAAATTGCATATCGCAAAGTTCAAAGTCCTACTATATACATTGGTTTACTGCTTAGAGTTTCCATGCGTGTAAGTCTAGAAATCTAATTTGACAAGCTTCTTCTTGAAATAAAGATTTAGGAAATGAATGGATTGAGGAAAAATTTGATTGATTATCCTCATATATATCTTCATGGCATTGAAATTAATCTTCATAAAATTCTTTGATTTCTTCATCTATTAATTCTTCATAACCATAATCATTTTCCATGTGTTGAATAAAATTTTCAAAATTTGCTTGACAATGATTTTCAAAAAGTGATAAAGATGGGTAAATTTCCTTATAATTTTCATAGAATATTGGATGGAAATGTTTAAGAGAATATAAGCTAGCATATGGTAACCTTTCATACCATGATCTTGCATTTCCATGTGTGGTGACCATAAACATCTTCACGCAATTCAACCCCTATCTTACGTATATGTATATGAAATTTAATCAAATACAAAGAAACATCATCTACCTTATTATCTTTGAATCTTGGTAGATTGTCTTGCCAATCTATATGAGGTAAACTATTTGGAAAACTAAGAATATGTGAATGATTCATAGGAGCATAACTTATAGAAATGTAAGCTTCCATGGAGTTGATCCAAATGGAAACTGACATCCACCCATGGAATTTACCCATGGTATTGTAAGTAGCATCCACCCATGGAATTTACCCATGATATTATAAGTGGAATCCACCTATGGTATTCATCCATCCATGGAATTTACCCATGGTATTGTAAGTGGCATTCACCCATGGTATTCATCCACCCATTCCATGGTATTGTAAGTGACATCCACCCATGGTATTTATTCATCTATGGTATTTACCCACCCATGGAATTTACGTGTGGTATTGTAACTAAAAAGGGCTATAAGTAACAAGTCACAATTTGTAAAAGGACAAATTGTCCACCACAATGTAGCTTTTACAATTATTCTTTATTTTAATAAAAAAAAAGTTGGTGGTTTTTTTCACTGTGTGTTCTCATCTTTTTTTTTTTTGCATTTCAACTTTTTATATCATGGGGGCCTCCCCCAAGATCTAGATCAGTGGTATCAGAGTAGGTTATGACTCCATGGGAATGAGGGTTTAAAGCACAATGATGAAACATAAAGCAACAATCTTCAACAAACTTCATGCAAGTTCTGTAACCTCCATAGAGCATTTTAGAAGGTTCAAAATAGCTCATTTAAAAGGATTTTATCTTAGCTCAAATAGGTTTTTTACGGAATTTGATTTCATTTCCCAATTTGAGAGATATGAGAAATTGAAGTTACATATGTTTGGACCGTTGCGCTACCACGCATACCGTGAGTTTCAGGAATAATTTTATAACTCCACATGTCATCAAAGTTCAAGTGTCTTATATCAATGGAAATATATCTTCAATACCTCAAATGGGTCTTTGATGAAATTCGATTTCATCACCTGTAGCAGAAGTTATCAACAAAGTTGCCACAAGAGGTCTATCGCTAGAAAAAAATAATGTGAAAGAAGCCTTTAAAACATCTCATTGGATAAGAGAATATACCAGAAAAGCCACTATACTTTTACCAGGTAGACTGACAAGCATCACAGTTATGGGTCCCACAAACCCAAGGTTATGGGTCAACCGCACAAAACCTTGTCATTGAAGTCCATTTTGTAGGCCACACATTGTTAGTATCACAGTTGGTCACACACATTACAAGATATCTCTATCCCCAGATCTTCATTTTTCATGATTATGGGTTATCAACAAACCCATGCTTCATCGAAGTCCATTTTCTAGGTCACACACTATTAGTATCACAGTTGGTCACAAACATTACAGGGTATCTCTATCCTTGGATCTTCATTCATCACGGTTATGGGTTAACCATACAAAACCATTCTCTTAAGTGGCTCTTCATATTCAACAAAGGCTTCTCATGAAGAAACTTCAGGAAATGGGGACAATTTCTTCTTAAGGAGGGAGGAATGATCCGAATGGAAAGTGGAATCCACCCATGGTATTCATCCACCCATGGTATTTATCCACCCATGGATTTTATCCATGGTAATGTAAGTGGCATCCACCCATGGTATTCGTTCACCCATGGTATTGTACGTGGCATCCACCCATGGTATTTATCCATCCATGGCATCTACCCATGGTATTGTAAGTGATATCCACCCACGATATTCATTCACCCATGGTATTTACCCAACCATGGAATTTACCTGTGGTATTGTAACTAAAAAAGGCTATAAGTAACAAGTCACATTTTGTAAAATGACAGATTGTCCACCACAATGTAGCTTTTACATTTATTTTCTATTTTAATAAAAAAGTTTCTTGGTGGTTTTGTATACTGTGCTTTCTCATATTTTTATGGAATGCAATATAATACAAACATAAACATAAACACATGGATGCAACAGAAATAAATTTTAATTTCATTAATATCAAATAACTGAAAGATGCTTACATACATAATGGAAATAAACTAGCTCGGGCGATGGTAGCTTATATTTGAGAATATATGTGGTATCTATATGCCTTTGAAATGTGTTCCAATGAGACTCAAGGGAATTTTTATTATTGAATAACAAAGGGAAACCCTAAACAACAAAAATCCTAACCCTAGGAGATGGAACACCAAGAGTTTGTGGGCTCTATTGGGGTTAGTTGGGTAGCCAACTTCCTGGGGTCATAACTTGGTCATATGATCTCTATCTGGTGCATATGATACCTCATTATAAATATCTCTCTGAGTACTATAGGATTTTTAGCAAGCCCCTACCTACGATTATGGGCCTGTTGCAGACCTCAAAAAACGTTGTTTATGGGGCTAAAACAAATCTGGAAGTTCATGACCCGAGAAACTACTAAAAATAGTAAATGTTGCTATAATCAAGGAAACTGATAAAAGCAACTCGAGGTCTAGGTGGAATAGGCAGGTGGCCACCAATATCCACTTGTATAAGGAGTCCATCTCCAGATAGTGGAATCACTAGTGATACTTTGAATTCTAGATTCTTCTGATAATGGAGTCGTTGGGTGAATGATACACAACCACTTTCTTGCATTTGACTTCTTATCACCATCATAAATCAGATCTAAACATTGTTGTTCTTTCCCAGAGAAAATTTCTCAACTCGTTCCCCAACTAAAATGTATCACTTGGTAATTTCTCCTTGGTTGCACACAAAAGAATCCCAAGGCAACCTCGAACTAGTATTTTAGATTAGAAACTGACCTTTCTAATCTAGAGAGGGATCTCTCTGGGTATGTTTCTCAATGTCACTTCAACAACAACCCATGTGTGAAACAATGGCTAGATATTCAGTAAGACAAGGGTTTTATAAATGTGGTAGGGCAAAGAGGCAAACTATTGGGCATGGAGTCATAATAAAATGTATCAATCAAAATATATTCAAGAATGGTTTTATAAACATATAACTCTCAAATTAAAGACATATAGTATCAATAAACATCATATTTGTTGTATTATGGTGGTTGAAATGAGAAAAACAATTCAATTAAAACATACCACCAAAAAATGGGAGAATTCTGCAATAATATCAGAGTGTCAGGCTGATGTATTTGGATGTTAAATGAAATAGAGTATCATAAGATGAAATCCATTTACATATACTATTCATTCAAACACTGAAGAATAACGTTCCATGGAAAATAAAGTAAGGAACACATGCACTTAAAAACTGACTGTGAAATACCATAACATGAATCTTTGAGGAAAATGATCAAGTACTTTTGCTTGAATTGATTTTTATTGATATCAAAGGGATTGATACAAAACCTAACAAGGCTTCTCTCAAAGTCCCCCAACCCCATCTTACATTAAAATAATCTCCTATATAGAGTTTACAATTCACCATCTATCACAAAACTCTCGAACCTTGAATAAACTATCTGATTCACTCATTTTGTTTCTAGGTGCCTCTATTAACTTAATTTTCGAATGCAAAAGATGCTCCTTGGAAAGCATACGTTCAATAGAACCAAGTATGGTCTAGTGTATTTTTACAATTCAAGCTGAATTGTTGTTTGAAATCTAAGATGTGACAACTGTTTGCTCATTCTTTCCTTGAAATCTAGATCTTCTCATCTCCTTAACACTTAACATTTACACCCATTACTAGATTGGTTTGATCATTCAACTATTCATTTATGCTTTATTTTCAATCTGGAAGCGATAGGTCATTTGAACATTCGTTGTATGGCATAGCACTGAGATAAGGTCTTGAACATATTTCCCTTGGTTCTCGATATTCATGCTTGGATCATTAATTTTGACACTTGGGTGGTGACCCACAAGCTCTACCTGATATATGGTATTTATTCCTCCGCCACTTTAACCATTTTCCATTGAACCAAATTTAACATTACAACACTTGATGTGCAACGGATCAATAGATATGAATCGGGTGCTCAATGATAATTCAGTTCCTCACTAGGTCATTCTGATCATCTCCCATCACATAGTGACTTGTCATAAAATCATTGGGCTTCATGCGACAGTTGGAATCTTCCTTTTGAGTGTTTCGGGCACTTGGATGGTCATTCAACAATTGATGTTTGACTGCTAGTTGTAGTTGTAACACATGGTGTTTCCTTTATATTTTACTCATGGGATTTATCCCACATCGATGAGTTGAAAGCTTAATACTTCTCTTTATATGAGTGGGTTTATACCAATAACATTGATGCGTAGTGCATGACTATACTCTCGTTCTCCCTTGGCTTGATGAGTTGGGCTTGGTTTTGTGACTTTGGTTGGTGGGCTTTGATGGCATATGTAGCATGATTTAGACTTGGAGTTTAGGCCTCAAGCCCAATATTTTCTTCCAAAAAGAATAACGACCCTGCATATGAACCTAAGCATGGAAAATAATTTGTTTTTAAGCAAAATTTTTATCCCCAATAATAATTTTTTTTTATGTGATAACTGCTCCCTCCAACGAGGATGTTGTCCTCTTTATGAGGAAGCAAAGGGCTTGCAGACTAGTGCCTGATCCATTCCAAAGAACTGTGAAAGATGTAACTTGTACCTACTCATAGTTCTCGTACCTGCTCATAGTTCTCAACTGAAGACAAAATTACAAAAATAATTATATACCAATGCAAACCTACTACTATACAAACTGAAAACGAAATCCAAACTAAAACAAGTGCTTGACCAACAATCTTATTTAAATACAAACTTCATACTCTAACTGAATCAACTATTCTTATCAAGTAGAATTATGTTTCCAGTGAAACCATGAAAGCAAATGGCTACTTGATTGGATTCTGCTCTCACCTTCTTCAAGCAGAAATGAAAGTTTAGAAAATGACAACTCAAAATCTAGTTGAAACTAATACCCAGGGTTCATGAATACTGCAAAGTTATTTTTCCCTGATGATTCCAACATAGTTACAAAAGAGTCCTTAATGATATGGAAAAATACCTCTTCTTGATCAACAAAATTAAAATCGCATCTTTCATGTATAATTGTTTCATGTTCTATTTCATTTGTGTGCACTTTAATGAGGATTTCTGTACTTTGTAAGCTTTTCCCTATATCCCCTTTATTGTCATCAAGAAAATCAAGATCATTCTTAAAGGACATGGGAGAAATATGTTCTTTTCTATTGTTCACATCAGAGAAGAGATTTGTACCTCCTTGAAAATCTTCAAATGCAACATCCACATCTTGTATATGAGGAATGATGTCCAAAGTTAATCCTTTATGTTTTTCAGTAGAAAAACCATCCCGAATTTCTAAAAATTTTAAGTTTGTATTTACAAAAGATGTGTTTTCCTGAATAACATTTTCATTTTCAAAAGGATGCAATTCTACAACTTCCTTTTCATTGTTTTCCTGCAACTCTGGGATATAAGTGTCAAGAATTATCTCACTGGTTTCGTGAGACTCATGATGATATTTTTCTTGTAAAGAAGGGATGGTCAACTAATGTTGTAGTCTATCATGATTTTCCTTATTACCCTCCTATGAAATCTTTTGAAAACTATCATCTATTGGCCTATTACTTTCTTATAACTCTATATTATGTTAGTTTTTGTAGCATCAAATGTGTTCTAGTCACGAAACTTAGTGGAGAGGCTAGAATACATGAGATATCCACAACCTAGAAATCGTTTATGGAAATTCCACCTAAAGATGACTTAATGAGATTATTAACCTATTTTTTAATATTTCCTAACTCTAAACTTAGGAAAACTGGTTAACTAATCAAACTTAATTAAGTTAGTGTGAGAATAATCTAGAAACTCACACGGATTGACTTTGATATGATCCTAGCCCTTTATTAAATTCTAATCTTGGTCGTTGGATCCCCAACAAAGGATTATAAGAATAAGTCGATGGGCACTTGGAGAACACACTCGAGACACTTGAGAAGTTCGATTTCCTTAGCAAATCGATTTCCAGAGAGCAGTAGCCATTATCAGAGAGTCAGAGATCGAAGTAGAGATAGTGAGGGGCAAGGATAGTGATCTTGAGGAAGTCTTCTATATTTGAAGAGGCAACAAGTAACAAAAGTGATCCATAGAGAAGCAACATAAGGACTGTGCAATAGCTAAAGCAGAGCAATTTGATTTAGCTGGGGAGGAAGTCTATTAAGCTTCCACAGGCTGGGAAAGTCTTCTAGAGGGCTAGAGAGTCACTTCCAACAGTAGAGGCAATCACGACGACTAGCTTGGAGTCTAATTTAAGCCACACGTGTGAGAGGAAACATAAGGACTACGCAAAGGGCCTACATTAGGGGTGGGATGACTAGTCTTTTAGGAGGAGCCAGTGTCGGGATTTCTTGTGGAGTGAGATAATTTCTTCTCTCTATTTTTTTTAAAGATACTTGTTGTTTGGATTGACAATTGGCCATCCATAGATTGTACTCAAATTTCATTGCTGCTTAATAATAAAAATTTCCAAGTTGGGTTTATTGGGGACTTTTGTCTAAAAATAATTGTCATATTTTATGTGTTCGTGCTAGCATTTCTTAGTTTCCAGCGCTATTATTTTTCGCAGTATTTTTGTAAAGATTGCAATGTGTTTATTTCGTTGTTGTCATAGCAATAATCTGTTAATTTAATTAACAATTAGAAGAAATAATACCAATTGTTGCAATATGATTTCAATAATGAAATTTTCACATGGTATCAGAGTGATTTTGATTAGACGGGGAAGCTCAGAAGTGAAAGCATAAATTTGTTGTTCAGAAGGATCAACATGACGAATTTCTGGAGGTTGCAAAAAGCCTAATCCAAGTAGTGCGAATTTCTTGAGCAAGTTCATTTTTCAGTGCAGGTTGGCAGAAATATTTAGCTTGCTAGAAAAAAGTGATTCCAGCAGGCAAAGGGAACAAAAATCCAGTATTTTCTTCCACTTTTTCTTCCATTCAAGTGCAATTGACAGGATTTCCACAACCAATTGTTGTCGTTGCCGTTGTCCCAACCCCCTGCCCGCAAATCTAGTTTACCTCTCTCGGCTTCACTCAACCCCCCGGACCTGACATGCCTGGTAACCCCAATTCCCTCAGACTAGGCTAATAGGTGTGGGCTTGTAGCTTGGATCAACCCCACAATATCCATGCCATTGCCAAAATTTTGGCTCAACAACAGAATGGCTAACACACAGAGCCAGGCCATAGCCCTCCCTTTCCTCCCCTGGTTTCTTCCTGACTGAGCTAAGCCCCATTGGGGAGACCCTTTGCCTCTCCCTTCCCCCTAGCAGAACCCCCACCAATGCATGAAATTGCCACAGGAATTCGACCAGAGCTTAGAAATTGACCAGGAGCAAGACCAGACTACATACCAAAAAGATGTCGCTAGCCCGCAGCCAAATTTCTGCCTCTTCTCTTCCGCTCTGAGCTTCCTTCCTTCTCCTCTACAAAATTCACTTACCCACCACATCAAATACCTTCCCCATCTCTGCCACCCTACCTTAACTCTCCCTCTTCCACCCTACCAATCCACATCCCATGCATTCATGAGTGAGGACACCGCACCCCCTGCCTTAATCATGTGGGGGGGGGGGGGGCGCGGGGGGGTTTTCATAAACACTTCGGTACTGGCCACGTCCAATCAAGGTCTGTCACCGCTGACACCACGTCTCATCCCGATTGGGAGCTTGGGTTGCCTGGCTTCGATTCCCTTTGCTCTGCCTGAGATCTTGATCCACGATTTCCTCTAGGGATTCAAGGGTTGTGTCCCTTGGTCATACTGGCCATTGCTTTTCCAGCCGATCCTGTTGGTGGTTACACCCCCAGTTAGCCAGGAAATTGACCCCCTTGTTTCCATCTCTCTGGACATGTTTCACTTGAATGTAGTCAATTTTGGGGATGATTTCTCCTATCTCTTGGATCAGTCTTGTAGTTCTCTAGCTCCGACTAAGTTTGACCCACTTGGTGCCCTTATTTAATTTTGCTATTGTATTGATTACCAAGATTGAATTCCCTTCCATTTCCAGGTTTCTATATCCCCCTCTAACAGCGATTAAGAGGCCTTGTCTCACCGCAACAAACTCCGCCTCATTGTTGTTGGCAATCCCACAACTTTCTGCATAGATGAAACATGTGTTTCCCTAGGAGTCTCTAAAGAGCCCCCCTAGGCCTACTTCTCCCGAATTGCCTTTGGAGGCCCCATCGAAATTGAGTTTGATGAACCCTTCTTACTGAGGGGTGAAATGGGACCCCGAGCTCATGCCCAAATTACTTAGCTTCCATGCTTTGTTGTCGATCATCCCTGGCGCTAGGTTTAGCTTTTGTAATATTCGACCTTCTTGGGCCGACACTTGCCAGTCCTGTTCATGCCATGGTTTTGCCAAGATTATTTCCCTTATGTTCTGGACTATACCTTCCCATAATTTTTCCTACGGGGTTGTTTTGTGCTTGAAAATTATTTGATTTTTCTCTTTCCATAAGCCCATAAGGTGAAACCGAGGCCTAGGTTCCAAGCCCTATTTACTACCAAACTGGAATATATGTGGGTGTGCCATAGTAGGATTGTTCCTTTGATAGTGTTTTGGTCTCTATCCATCCTTTCAAAAATTCCTTGCAGTTGTCTCCATTTCTATTCCGTAAATGGGTAGTTGTTGAGGGGATGTTCCATGTCTTCCCTGTTTTGGCAGCATAACCCATAGTAGGAGGGTCCTAGGAAGCCTGTTTTCTATAACTAATCCCAGGTCAAGATTTGTCCTTTGCTGAACATCTAGAGGAAGTGGGTTACCTTTGGCCACCACCCTCGTTCCAAATCTTTTTCCATATTATGTCTTGTCCTTCCTCTTCCTGTCGGACTTGGATGTCATAGGCTTCGCTTATAGTGAAGGTTCCCTTGGTGGTGTAACCCCATCTCAAAATGTTAGAGTCTTGGTGTATCGTTATTTGCCTTGTACTTATTTCTTTATCTAGGTTGTCCCATTGATCTGTGTCTGCTAGTTGTTCCCAGTCTTCTCTTGTCTTCCATCTTTGCCAACTTTCCTCCTCCCTGCTCCTGCTTCCAGTACTGACTCACTACGTGTGTATTGTTGTCTCAGATCTGCTAGTATATTTCTTTTATTTCCTATTTTTCCATCATTTTTCCTTGTTGCTACCAAGCTTCTATCCAGAATCTAGTTATTTTTCCATTACGGATCTCCCAGAAGGCATGCTGATGGATAAGGTGTCTATTATTGGCCACTAGATTCCAAGTTGCTGAGCCTTTGGGAGGGTCTTGATATCTAAGGATGGCCTCCAGTCTCTCGGGCATATTATATTTGCGAGCCCATATTTTTTCCATAGGTCAGTTCCCCCACTCATCCATCACCACTATAGTTTGGCCCCCATGGTTTGGTTAAGGAGGTATGGGTCCTTGAGTCCTAAGCCTCCATCCTCTTTTTTTTAGCAAGGCCCTTCCATGACACTAATGCCCATTTCTTGATCTGCTGAGCACCACCCCATAGGAATTTCTTGAAATATCTACCATCTTGGCGCATGCACCTTTTGGGTCCGCCATTCCAGAAAGTTGGTATATGGGGATCAATTGAAGAACTACTTTGAGTAGCACTGTTCTACTCGCAATGTTTAAGGACCAAAAGGTCCAACACTTGAGTTTATCTTGTAATTTTTGGAGAGTGTTTTGCCAACAATTATTTCTTAGAGGGTTATCTGAAAGAGGCAAACCTAAGTATTTGGAAGGCAGGTTGCCAGAGCTAAACCCAAGGATTCTTGCAAGGTAGGTATTAATGTTTCTTTGGGTGTTGAAAAAGAAAATGCAGGATTTGTCATTATTAATCTTGGTTCCTGAGGCTTCCATGAAAGTGTTAAGGATATCTTTTATGCTATGGGCTTCCCTCAAGGTGGCTTGGCAGAAGAGCATGATATCATCTACAAATTGCTGGTGGGTGATAAGCATTTCATTACCCCAAATTCTTAGCCCTTGGAGCTGGGAGGTGTAGACTTGATGCTTTATATACCAGCCTAGCCCATTCATTGCTAGGATGAACAAGAAGAGTGAAATAGGATCCCCCTGTCTCAGGCCACAAGAAGGGTTAAAGGTCTTAGTGGGGGTTCCATTAAGCAGGATGGAAAAGGCCGGAGAAGATATTATGGCTAAGATCCAGTTGATCCATCTTTGGGCAAAGCCATAGGCTTGAATAATGCTCGTGAGGCAGCCCTAGCTAAGTCTGTCATAAGCTTTGGAAAGATCAAGTTTTATCATCATGCCCGAGAGCTTCTAGGTTTTGAGTGAATGGACTACCTCCTGGGACGAGCTAAAGTCATCGAGGATTTTCCGACCTTTGAAAAAGCCTATTTGTTCCAGGGAAATGAGACTAGGGAGAAGGGGTTTAAGGCGTTTGACAATTAGAGTAGTAATAATCTTGTAGATGACATTGCACAATGTAATTGGCTGGAATCCTTAAGGATCCTTAGATCTAGCTGTCTTAGGAATTAAAGCGATAAAAGTAGAGTTAAGGCTAGGACATACCTTTTGATTACATCTTGATTCTTCCACTACCTCTAGGATGTCCTGTCCCATGAATGGCCAGGTAGCTTGGTAGAATTCCGCAATGAATCCATTTGGACCTGGAGTTTTATTTTTTGGCATTCCTTTCACTATTTCCTCAACTTCTTCTTTAGTTGCAGCTTGCATTAGTGCCTTACTCTGTTCATTCAATATCATTTTGGGAATTTGCTACGTGATTCTTTGGATGGCTTTTGATCTACTGTCCACACTCTCCATAAGCAGGTCTTTGAAATGACTGACCAGAAGTCCTTCCATTTCTTCATGTTGAGTTTTATGTTGTCCTTTTGCATCCTTGAGAGAGTAAATGCGGTTGTGTTGTCGGTGATGCACCATAGCTTTATGGAAGAATCTCGTGTTACACTCTCCTTCCCTTAGCCACTGAACCCTCGATTTTTTCTTCCACATAATTTCCTCCTACTGTCTTCGTTCTTCTATATGATTGATCAGTAACCCTTCTTCCCACACCAGGTCCTCCAATCTTCCATCTTTTATCATTTTTTGTTGGACATTTGCCATACGCTTGCTAAGTTCAATTTGATCTTTAAGGATGTCCAAACTCCTCCTTATTCCATTTTTTCAGTCTCTTTTTAAGATCTTTAAGCTTCAGTTGGAAATTATGCATCCTATTCTGGCCTATTGGGTGCTTTCTGTCCACCATTCCTCCATCTTTTTTAGGATATCTAGGTCCCTGAGCCAAAAGGATTCAAACGTAAATGGCCTATTCTTAGGTCGATCTTTTAGGTCCACTTCCAGGCGGACCGGCCAGTGGTCCGACCCCATACAAGGGAGTATCGTTTCTTCTATGGAGATATCTTTACTCATCAGTTGTTCTAAGATTAGGAACCTTCCAGGCGGCTTGCTATTTGGTGTACTCCTTCTTTTCTGTTGTTCCAGGTATATATCCTGTTGTTTGTGTCTATATCCACTATGCGTAAATTGTTAATGGTTTCATTGAATGTTGCCATATCTGAATATGTTCTTCTCATTCCTCCCTTTTTTTCACCTAGGGTTGTACTCACGTTAAGATGCCCCCCCCACTACCCATAGCTTGCCTGGGTATAGATTCCTCAGATCACTCAACTTTTGAAGGAAGGCTCCTCTTTCTCTTGGGAGATGCGGACCATACACCCCTGAAAGCAAAGCCCATTAGTTGGAGCATAGATTACGGAATTTTCCAGTGAGAATTCATGGCATACTTACCCAGTCTTCAAACAACACTTCTACCAGGTTCCATAGTATTTCCAATCCTCTTGCACTCCCATTTGCATCTTGGGCCATGAATTGGTATGCTAGCTTGAAGTTTACCATTATGTCTTTTAACTTTTCCTCTCCAATTTAGTTTCTTGTACTATCATAATGTTGGGCTTGTCATTTTTCAATCTCTCCTTAAGGTACCTCTGTTTGCCTCTGCTATTGAGGCCTCTAATGTTCCAGGTTGTAATAATCATTTCAATACTTTGATCGGTTGGTGAAAAACCAACGACAATGCATTACTGTCCCCGAGTTCATCAGTAATTCCCAAACCATTTGTATGGATTCATTCAATGACTTCCTGCCTCTTTTTCCCCCCCTTTTCCTTGTGTTCCGGTCTCTTGTCCTTGATTTTCTTGGGTCCGTAGTTGTTCAGGTTGGCTTATGATCGCTATGCCCTACTTATCTCTGTACCACTGAAAGGTCTCTTTGTAGAGTTGTTTTTGATCTTCTGGGATGAATATTTCATCCAAATGTCTCCATTCATGTAGTAGCCTTTTCATGATTTGTTCTTCTATGCTTAGGTCCTCCTTCTGGTTGTATATCTCCATTAGGGTTTCCACTATTTTCATGTTATCTTCCAGTCCTTTCTTAACCTCAATCAACATTTCCTTCTTCCTCCCCCTCCCCCTCCATTCCTTTGTCTCCCTGGTTTTCTTTTTCCTGAGGCATGTCCCCTGTCTCTGCCTCTAGATCTTCTTCCTGTAGGACCAAAAATTTGTTTTTCCTCCTTGGCTCCTTCTCTATTTGGTGTGTTTTATGGTTCCCGACCTGTCTCGAGGTTCTTTTCTTTCTTTGGACCTCTTTATACCCATCCTCTTCTGCTTTTGCCATATTCTCCATCCTTTCCTCCGCTGAGTGATTGTCTATTTGGTTTAGGGGGAAAGCTCAGAACATGTGGTCGTATTCATGGCATCTGTGACACTGAAACAGGATGTGCTCGTAGTCGATCGGTTGTGGCCATACCTCATCGTGATACTCCAGCTCTATATAATCTGGAAGTGGCTCCATTATATTCATGTAGACACAAATTCTGGTGTAGGAGGTGTAGCGGCCTTTCCTTGTCGAGTTTGCGACCTTTACGAAGGTGCTAATTGAGTTTCCAATGCCTTCTAGTAT
The DNA here is from genome assembly GCA_000404065.3 of Pinus taeda. NCBI lineage: Eukaryota > Viridiplantae > Streptophyta > Pinopsida > Pinales > Pinaceae > Pinus > Pinus taeda. Next base: position 168,389 of record APFE031583965.1, read on the forward strand.
CTTTGGGTCCCATAAATCCATGGGTAGGCTGAAGAGTCAAACCCATATAGAAGCGGTTAGAAGTTTCTCCTGGTCCAAGTTGTAGCATTCTTCCCAATGCCTGATGAAGAGGCTGACATTGTTGAAGAAGTATGGTCCATCTTCAAATATCCTTTCTTTGTCTTCCAGGTTTGAGAAGATCACTGTGAAGAACCCTTTCGCTCCAAACTTAAGATCTACGTGCCCTTTTGGTTTCCATTGGTGTTGGATCCATTTTATCAATTCTTTCTCTGTCGGCCATGCCCCTATAAATTTACAGATGAGGGCATGGTCCTTCGTGTACCTTCTATATTCTTCCAACTTGTTGTTTGGGATGATAGTCTAGGTTTTTTTGCAGTCCTTGGCAGACATCTTCCTCCCAATCCTGCGTGCCATTTGGCTCCCAAAACTGGGATACCTTTACCTTTTCCACCATTCCCACCTGCTCTGCCGTATTGGCTTGATTCACTTGTTGCAACGTTCCTATAGAAGGGAATATCTCCATCCCTATTGAGCCATTCATCCCTCCTCAGTCGTCATCACAGTCTCGGTGCAACCTTCATCTAGTTTCTATTATTGCAGGTTTTTCAAGGCAGGGTCACAGATTCTTGAAACCCTAACCTACTGCCTTGTTCACTCCGTCATCGCTCTAACATTCTCCCTTTTATTCAAATACATATATTTTAATATTCAAGAAACTAATGATTAAATATTATAAAACAACATACCTTCACCTACCTGAAAAGTCAATAAGCTATGCAAGTGTGAGATCATTGAATGTGAAGTGAAAATATATGATTTGCTTCTTCACCACTTGGTTGTATGAATAGTGGATGAAATCTGAAATTGGAATCTTCGTGCCTTATTATTGTTGAGATTGCTACTAAACTCTAAAACTGAATTTTGATTTACTGGAAAACTGCCACAAACTGTTGAAATCATATAGTCTTCATTCATATTCGCATCGTGGCATAATTATTTTCTATGTGAATAAATTTTGTTGATGTCGAACATAGAAAGAAATTGTTGGGTTATCGACCATTAATGAATGTCGTTAACCAACACAATACTACTTACCATTAATGCCAATGAGAGTCAAGATGCCCAAGTACATCTTACTAGGTACGAATAAATGAGTTGAAGTCGAGTTTCCTAGAAGATCCAAAAGACATGAGACATTGATGTATTTCCACTATTTATTGACGAGAGAACTTACCATTAAGGCATGCAAACCTCAAGGTACTAAAAAGAACTCTAGTCTCAAACCCCCCATTAATGTGTTGAATTCAATGGGTTAAAACTTGCTAGAAGGAAGACTTTAATGAACCCCCCATCATCTAACACAAGTATAAAACAATGATTTAGAGGACCATAGATGAAAGATTTTCATTTATGAAACATGTTTTATTTTGCAAAAGGAAAAGGATAATGAGGTAACTAAGCATTGTACGTGAACTGAATGACTTATTCATGGGTTAGGGATGAAATGTAAGTGAGGCATGAAAGTGTGAAATTTGCAAAGGGAAAATGGTTTTGCAGTCATGATATAGTAGTAGGAAGATGGAAATCATGGATGAAATGTAAGTTTAGAAAGAGGAAAATCAATGAGTAGAAATAGGATTATGGATGTAATTTGACATGGGCTTTACTTCTTCATGTTCTTCTTGAAAAGGAAATTGGTCTTTGAGAACCACTTATGGATAAATTGATCTTCTTTGATCATTTTGGAACTTGCAAAAACTTAGCACCAATCTGGTGTAGGGTAAAGGTAACACCCACACATAGCCATAGTATGCATTCAACAATAACGCATCCACAACTGTCCCAGGTGTCTGACTCTACAATGGAGTCAAACCTTGAAACCATAAATGGTCAAGTGGCCCTCTTATACAGTTCTTTTGTATAGGAACTTCAATCACTTCGCCTGAAACCTCTATCGGGATTATATGAACCCTTCAGAATTATATCGGGATTATATGAACCCTTGGATTGAAGTCTTTCCTCAATTCAGAATTAGAACCCCCTTAACACATCTTCTCATATATGTTTTAACGTATATATCCTACTATCGCGCTTATCCACTTTACAAAGCATTACAAAGGAATTAATTCCAAACATAACATTTCCACCTACCGTACAGTCTTGTCACGATTTTCGAGGCTAAACCTCATCGCAATCGGCATTCGCTTCTTCCCTTGGACACACATACATATATGCCTTCCTCCTTCAAATATGTGATTTCCCTTCAAAACCGGGAAAATACATTATCGCACTTAATTCTTTCACTATCTTGGTTATAAAGGAAAACACTGTCAAACAGATATATATATATATATATATATTATATAATATATATATATAATCATATATATATATAATATATATATAATATAGATATATCAGACCTCAACATTTATACACTCGCGTTCATAAACGCCGTCGGGTCCATTTCTTATCACTTTCCAATGCTGATTCCCGATCTCTGCCAGCGTCGATATACGATTTGCGATCAGATCTTGACCATCGATCTAATTTGCGATCCGATGATTGAGATTAAGTCGCGCTATCGCATATCGCTCAACCTCAATGCCCGGCTCCTTCCCTTTCTACACGCTGATCCGATAACTTTTTGGACTTGATAGGGAAATAAACCAGTCCCTAAAATATTTCAAGTCCGACACTTGAATCCCACTGTGGTTTTCAGTTTTTCTTGGTGTAATTCGGGTTTTACATTTGCAGAAGTTAAACTGTATACCCCGCTGATAAGATAGTTCGCCTTCCCGATTTGATCTCAGCCATTGAACTTCTCAGATCCAACGGTTGTTGAGCGTCAATACTTCACTTCTCTGTAATTCCTTTTACTTAGAATTTACACAATTTTCAATGGTTTCTGCGGCTCTTTGGGTTCTTCAAAAGCTCCCGTCCTTACTGTTTCTGCTGCGCAACTCTGATTCACTTCTCCACTCTTCTCTTTGCTTATGTTTTCACTATCTTCTCAGCGTTTCTCTATGGGTTTCTGTCTCACCCAATTCCACTTTGCTGTTTTGTTCGAACAGTCCTCAATGTGTCCTCTGTGTGTGTCGCAGAACTTTGCCTGCACACCTCATGTAACAGAACCTACGAGTTCAATTCATAATTCATCACAAACATGTGATTCACACTCTATTGAGACATTCAGAAATAACTCTGTATATATATTAATGTAAAAGATAGATTACGTTCAAGACTCCTCGTCTTGCACACACACACACAGAGGCCATATTCTACTATTGGTGGCCTCCTCCTATTGAATATGCAGATTCACTTATTTATGAGAACACATTCGATTGGATCATTGAAGGATCCAATAACTCCTCTAACAAAAGCCTAAAGCTCACTGCATGCATACATATGTGGAAAATAAGTCTCCTTGAGACTTTATTTATTCCATCTTTTCCTCTGCTTTAGAACAGAAAAGTCTTCTTATTAGCTTCTCATTTAATGCCTGGAAGCTCTCTCTTGTTCCTATAATCATGGAACTGTTTAAGAGTTGGATTTGACTTCTACCAGTCATGTTCTCATTTATTTATTTTGAGAGAATTTACATATTCTCCCATTATCTAATTAAATTACTTAAAATCCTACATTTTTACATTGACTTGAGACTTAGGAAAACTATTTCCTAAAATGCATGACCTCCTATGTCTACTATTTACAACGATTTTCCTTGAGCTGAATGCTCCTGCATCAGACTCCCAAAGTAGAAAATATTCATGATCTCCTGATCATGTGTCTTCTGATCTTTGTCTTCCTGGATCCCATACTTTGTTCTGTAATTGTCTAGATGCTTTGTTCCTTTGTTGTTGCTGTATGTCTGCTGTCTTTTGCTCCATGTTCTTCTTCTTGTCAATCAGCTTCAAACTCTGATTGATCATCCTTCTTGTTGCTACTATTTTTCTCCATTTGAATTGTTGCATCATCAGTTGCCATATTTCTTCAATTTCTATGTCCAACATATCTTTGGGCTGGTCCATATTCTGCTTTCTATTTTTGTCACTTTCTCTTTGTTTCAGGTTACTGTTGTTGTCTTCTATACTGAATTCTATTTTACTTGCTTCATTCTTTGGTTTACTTACTTTACTGACTACCTCCCTATCATCCTTACCCTCTTTCATGATTAAATCATGACTGTTCAACAATTTAACTTCTCTGCTCCATGGATTAAATTATTCCACAAAATCTCTTTCTTCCATCTTTATTGGTTGTTCACTTGTGCCAAATCTTCTCCAACATTTGCAAAAAAACCTGCACACTCAAAACACTTGTTAAAATAAAATAAATAAGGCTGATGTGCCTTATTTCTCTTTGGCAACAATTTAGTTTGCTGCTCTGTTTTCTCCTCCTCTAACAACATATCAGTATGTTGATTCGAATTCTTAGCAGAATTTGTGAGACTGTCAATTAGTCTCTCTTCCACACCATTTGTTCTAATGATGTCTTCCTGCTTGGGTTCACAGTAGTGAACTTATCCTCCTTTAACCTGCTGCTGGTTATCTTCACTTTGAAATTGTTTGATTCCTACTGCCTCTTTACCATCTTCAAACAACCTCTGCTCAATCTCTCCGATCACATACTCATACTCATTCATGTTTTTTAATGAACCTGCAAACAAATTATTACATATTCCTACTTCCATGGCTACTTGAGACACATCTTCTCCTTCAAAAACTGTAACTGCAGTTTCTGTTCTACCGTCAGATTCTCTCATCAGTTTCCCCAACAGTTTAATCTCCTCTTCACACTTAGCAAGCACTTCATCACAATGCTCTCTTCTTCCAGCTTCATCCTTCACATGATGTGTTACAGTATTAAAATACTATCTTCCTTTGACCCTTGTACTCTCAAGGTCTTTCTACTGTAGCAAATCACTACTTCCCTCATTCAAGAGATCTTCTCCATTATACTCTGTTCTCCTAGAGTACTCCTCCAGACTTTCGACATCTTCAAAAGACTGTCCATCCTCTTCAAAACACTACTTTGTTAGTGTTCCTTTTCTCAAAGTTAAATCCTTTGCATAGGGTTCCTCCTTCTTAACATCTTTCAGTAGATGTCCTCCTTCCCTACTGTCTGCCTCAATAGTTTCCATGGCTATCTCCATTGTGCCTATCATCATAGTGAATTGATGATCATTTACTGTGTTTTCAGCTAACATAGTCTCTTCCTCAAGTTTGCCTTCAGTCCCTTGTTGTTTATCTTCTTTGAAGATATCTTTAAATGGTTGCTTTTCTCTTGCAATATCTGCCATCATACACAAACTATCAGTTTTAAAAATATAAGACCCTATGGTCTCACTTGATGGTTCAGCCATCATTTCTCCTTGCTGTTTTAAATCATTCATATGATTCATAAATTCTTTGATAGTTTTTTCTTCAATCTCTTCAAGCCCTTCACTTGGTTGCTTGACATCTTTCCCTAATTGTATATGAGATCTATCTATCTCATCTTCTTCCAAGACATAAATTAGATTATGCTTGTCTTCTTCTTTTATGACAATATCAGCAAATTGTCCTTCACCCGTTTCACCTGCAATTATACACAAATTGTCAGATTTAAAATCACCAGAACTTTTGGTCTCACTTGAATTTTCAGTCTTCAAGTCTTCATTTTCACTTTCTCCCAGAAATTCTCCTTGTTCTAGTTCACAAATGGATTCTTCCATTTCTAACTCAACTTCCTTGAGTTTTTCCTTCAGCCACTTTACTTGCTTTTGCTGTAGCCTTCTCTGTATCTCATGCCATTCCACTGGCTTCTTCCTCAAGACCCAACCTAGTTTCTGGCTTTCCTCAAGCATTCTCCTTAATGCATTGAGTTGTTCTTTTAATTCAGCAACCTCTTTGTCAATTTCTTCTTGACTCATCCTCATGCCATTTACCTTGGCATCCTCTTTCTTATATCCTCTGCTGTGGCTTCTCTCTGAACCTCTGCTATGACTATCAGTAGTCTTCTTCTTTTCTTGTTTCTTCATGAGCTCCTTTGCAACAAGCCTCTGCAACAACTAGTCCTCTTGGTTACAATCTTACCTTACTAAGCTCTCCTTACTCAGTCTTTTGGTAAGCACAGTCCTCTGTTTGGAACCTCCCCTTCTTGAGCAACACCTTTGCTCCTTCTAGGCTTCCGCAATCTCTCACTCCCTCTTGAGAACAATTCAGTTTTCCTCTTTGTTCAATATCTTGTTGGATTATTTAGGTTCACTGCCACTTCTATTTTAGAGTATTCTCCTTACTCTGTCTTCAAGAACACATCTGTTCTCTTCTCACAACTTCTCTTGTTGTCACCTGTGCATTAGTATAAAAACACACATTCTCAATTTAAAACAGAACACATTATCTCACCTTTAAGATCTCAGCATGATCCTGTTTGACCCATTCTTTTTCACTTTTGAATGTATTGTCCTCTGTTCTTGTTTATTCCAAGCCTCTGCTGGAATGCTACAGTCTTCCAAGAACTTCAAAAGTTCCCCTTACAAATTACAAATCTGCTCTGACACAAACTTCTGCTTTGATACCACTAATGGTGTAGGGTAAAGGTAACACCCGCACATACCCACAATATGCATTCAACAACAATGCATCCACAACTGTCCCAGGTGTCTGACTCTACAATGGAGTCAAACCTTCAAACCATAAATGGTCAAGTGGCCCTCTTATACAGTTCCTTTGTATAGGAACTTCAATCACTTCGCCTGAAACCTCTATTGGGATTATATGAACCCTTCAAACCTTGAATTAAAGTGTTTCCTCAATTTGGAATTAGAACCCCCTTAACACATATTCTCATATATGTTTTAATGTATATATCCTACTATCGTGCTTATCCACTTTATAAAGCATTACAAAGGAATTAATCCCAAACATGCCCTTTCTGCCTATCGTATAGTATTGTCATGGTTTCCGAGACTAAACCTCATCGCAATCAGCATTCACTTCTTCCCTTGGACATACATACATATATGCCTTCCTCCTTCAAATATGTGATTTCCCTTCAAAACCGGGAAAATACACTATCACGTTAATTCTTCACTATCCTGATTATAAAGGAAAACACCACCGAACATATATATATTATACCTCAACATTTATACACCTGCATTCATAAACACCATCGGGTCTGTTTCTTATCACTTTCCAACGCCAATTCTCGATCTACGCTAGCACCGATATGCGATTTGTGATTAGATCTTGATCATCGATCTGATCTACAATTCGATGGTTGAGATTAAGTCCCGCTATCGCATATCGCTCAACCTTAATGCGCGACTCCTTCCCTTTCTACACGCAAATCCGATAACTTTTCTGACCCAATAGGGAAATAAACCAGTCTCTAAAATATTTCAAGTCCGACACTTGACTCCGACTATGGTTTTCACTATTTCTTAGTGTAATTCGGGTTTTACATTCACGGAAGTTAAACTGTGTAAAGACCCCACCAATGCGATAGTTCGCCTTCCCGATTTGATCTCAGCCGTTGATCTTCTCAGATCCAATGGTTATTGAGAGTCAATACTTCACTTCTCTGTAACTCTTTTTACTTAGAATTTACGCCATTTTCAATGGTTTCTGCAGCTCTTTGGGTTCTTCAAAAGCTCCTGTCCTTGCTATTTCCGTTGCGCGACTCTGATTCACTTCTCCACTCTTCTCTTTGCTTATGTTTTCACTATCTTCTTAGTGTTTCTCTATGGGTTTTTATCTCGCCCAATTCCACTTCGCTGTTCTGTTCGAACAGTCCTCAATGTCTCCTCTGCATGTTCCGCAAAACTCTACCTGCACACCTCATGTAATAGAACCTACGAGTTTAATTCATAATTCATCACAAACACGCGATTCACACTCTATTGAGACATTCAGAAATAAATCTGTATATATATTAATGTAAAAGACAAATTACATTCGAGACTCCTCGTCTCGCACACATACACACACACAGGTCATATTCTACTATTGGTGGCCTCCTCCTATTGAACGCGCATGTTCACTTATTTATGAGAACACATTTGATTGTATCACTAAAGGATCCGGTCATTCCTCTAACAAAAGCCCTAAAGCTCTCTGCATGCATACATATATGGTAGATAAGTCTCCTTGATACTTTATCCATTCCCTCTTTTCCTTTGTTTTAAAATAGAAAAGTCTTCTTATCAACTTCCCATTTAATGCCTAAAAGCTCTCTCTTGTTCCTAGAATCAGGGCACTGTTTAAGAGTTGGATTTGTCTTCTACCACTCATGTTCTCATTTATTTATTTGAGAGTATTTACATATTCTCCCATTATTTAATTAAATCACTTAAAAGCCTACATTTTTACATTGACTTAAGACTTAGGAAAACTATTTCCTAAAATGCATGACCCTCTATGTCTACTATTTACAACGATTTTCCTTGGGTTGAATGTTCACAATCTAACATAAAACGTAAGATTCTCAAAGAAGAGAGGTGATCAGTCACTCTTCATATCCTTGGGTTGAATGTTCACAATCTAACATAAAACGTAAGATTCTCAAAGAAGAGAGGTGATCAGTCACTCTTCATATCCTTGGGTTGAATGTTCACAATCTAACATAAAACGTAAGATTCTCAAAGAAGAGAGGTGATCAATCACTCTTCATATCCTTGGGTTGAATGTTCACAATCTAACATAAAACGTAAGATTCTCAAAGAAGAGAGGTGATCAGTCACTCTTCATATGATATATACGTATTAAATTCATAAATAGTGGTAATAAAACAAATTCAAGAAATATAAATAAAAGTGGAATGCGATTTTTCCCTGCCACGAAGAGGTACAATGGTAATAAAACAAATTCAAGAAATATAAATAAAAGTGAAATGCAATTTTTACCTGTCAGGAAGTGGTACAATGGTAATAAAACAAATTCAAGAAATATAAATAAAAGAAATATAAATAAAAGTGAAATGCAATTTTTACCTGCCAGGAAGTGGTACCTTGGACAACTTGTTTGTTCGTAATTTCTTCGTTTTATGCCCAATTTCATTGGTTCAAAAACTATGTTAAATCATATTTATATTAGAAACATGTTTTAATGATTTGATGATGTTTTACAAGTCCAATTGCTACAAAATCCATAAAAAAATGACCATTTTTTTATTGTCTCAAATGCTAATGAAAACTATCCCATCATGTAGAACTCATTGATATCTTTCAATGACACTTGAATTGCCTTAAACAAATTTTCGTATGAGAAAGTTATGGCCATTTGAAGTTTTAGCAAAACAGTGAAAATATGGGGAATGAGTGCCACGTGGAAGCACCAGGGAGTGCCACGTGGAAATATCGATATGATGTGGAATGATGATGTGTCAAATGGTTACTAGGCAATGACATAAGCGGGGTGAACTAACTTTGGGTTACCACGTGGAAACAACAATTTGAGGCAACAAGATTAAAGAAAGGTTGTCAAAATGTTGAATGGTCAATAAATGGGCTTTGGCAAATCTAAACACTTGACATCATGTACACAATTCACATGACTTACCACTAAATAACATAGTTGAACCATGACAAAAAATGGAAAATAAGTTTAATTAAATTTTAAAGCCATAGTTTAATTACACTGCATTTTTGTCCTGGTGCCCCAGAGGGTTTTGATGGCGCTGAATCCATTTCTACCGTCAAAAACATGATTCAAATACTCCCACTGCAAGACTTTTTGAAATCTTTTTTGCCCGGATTCTGACCACTATTAACCATCCAGAAAACTCCTCCACCTGAATAGACAACTCCAATTTTAAATATGTGCTAGATCCAAAATTTTCGGCAATAATCTCAGCGACTGGACTGTTTTGCTACACCTGTCAAATTATTTAACGCCCACGAAGGCATTCCATTTCAATTCGAACTGGTATGCTTACCCAAAATATGTAACTGTTCGCGGAATAAACAGTCATGCAAACTACCATTTAACCATTGAAGCACTAAACTCGACGGGATTTGGATTAAACATTTTTGTTGTTGCAGGTTTTGTGATTTTTTTAAATGTGGAAGCCCATAACAAAATTTCAGCTGTAATTCAACGTCTTCCTGTGCAACAATACAAACTCGTTCATTGACTTTCACATATGTTTGATGGTCTCCACCCTACATTCCAATGCTCTATTCGACATTTTTTTATTATATGACCTGTTAGGGTTTTTAACATAAGTTGTGGTTTTAATATTTTTCTTTGTTTTGCTTTTAATGGTGTTTAGATAAATATACAGTTTTGTTTTTGATACGTTGGTTCTTTTTATGTTTTCTTTTACTTTTTATTATGTGTTGTCTGTTTTTAATTATTTCTTAATGCTATTGTTTGTGTTTTTTTTTTTAATGATTTGGTTTGTGTTTTTTTAAATGCTATTGTTTGTGTTTTTTTTTTTAATGATTTGGTTTGTGTTTTTTTATTTGTTTTTAATTTTTAATTTTAAGTGTAAGAATACTTCCAGTAGAACCATGTGCATACTAGGATAACAAATAAACTCATATGCAGGTTTGAAAGATGTCTTTATATATAACAAAATATGAGAGTCTAATTGTTTTGATTGAAATGTTGTCAAGAACTTTTGAAGAAGAGAATGATGATCCTGCTTAATGTTTTTTTTTAACCAAATTTCAATATAGTTATGATGGCCTTGGTTCACTTGTACATCTAGATCATTATGCATGCCTTCTTCTATCACACCATTAAGATCTTCTACTATGGGATGGTCAATCTCTTGGATGCATAAAAGATCTGATGGTTGTTTTTCATAAGATGTGGTCCATGGTTTTTTTAGTCTTTTTTGTATCTTTTTCTTCTAGATGTTATTCAATTACATTAAGATAAAATTTTCTTTGCAATACTCTTCCTGATCTAAGATACATATCATCTAGTTCAATAGGAGTTGTTTGAAAATTTTGTGTCTCAACATTGTAAGTGGGTTGAGGTATTTTATTCTTGGAGTTTAGAAATAGTTGTGCATGTAGTGGAGTGGGAATGGATCTTTGAAGTGGTTGAGTAGATGATGATGAGATAAGTTGACCACGTGGTTGTGGTGGAGGCGAATAGCATGGATAACATTGGGATTGGTATTGAGGATAATGAGAAAAATATTGAGGATATGGTGGATTTCTTCTATAAGGCCCTTGCCAATCTTATTGCCAAGATAGGTTTTAGGGTTGAGATGGCCAAGGTTGCCAAAGAAAGGGTGTGTTCCAATTATTTTAAGATTGTTGTACATAACCATGAAATTGTGAATTAGGATTTTGCATCATACTGGTTTGACGAGGCTATCATAGTCTTCTTGGAGCTTCATAACAAAGTTGCACTGGTACTTGATTTGTTCCATTGTCCTTCTAGTAAATTTCCTTCAACCTTGGTAATGGTGAGAAATATTTAGTAGCATGTGATTCTGCACAGAGAAAACACATTTCAATGTTATCAAGTGGAGATTCATGCAAAGCAACATTCTCAACTTTTTGCATTTTCAGCAACTCTAATTGTTTACTTAAATTGCCATGAATGTCTAGCAAATTGACAAGTTCAGTTTGATTTACTTACACAAGAAATACTTGTGATACCCACAGTATGCATATAAAATGCATAATCTCGTCTGTCCCGGGAATTTCAATGACTTGCCTGGTCAAACCTTCATAAATTAAGGTTTAAGACCCCTTAATTGAATCTCATGCAGAACGCGTTAAAAACTAACCCCAGTTTGATCCTTAGTTAACCTTGTTTCGCGGAACCTTATAACTCAACCCTTCACCCTTAATAACAACTATGGTTAATTCTGTAGCTGTATATTAACCAAACCCCACTCTACGTGCCAGCTCATCCTTTATCGCAATCGCAGAGTTTCAAAGGACTCAATAGAATATGCATTCAGAACTCCCGATTTGCGATATGTGGCTGCCCTTTTCCACCGTTGATTTTGTCCACAAGATCAACAACTGTCGCAATATCGCATCACACCAACCTGTGATTGCATCGCATTCCTAAGACTCATCCTCTCGCATGCGATATGCAATAACACAACAGGACTTCAAATAAAATAAAACTGCGCTTATAACCTTCTTGGGTCCGCTCTCCACAAATCTTATCACTTCAATCTCCACCGTCGATCTTGTCTTCAATCCGATGGTTGATGTCTTTCCCGATCAACAGAGTTGCTCAGTGATCCTACGCCATAGATCAAAACCCATTTGATCCGACAGTTTGTAGTGATATCGCATCAGGAACTTGCACAACACTTACCCGCCTCACGGATCCAATATGATTCAAAAACCTTGGTCTATAAAACTTCGGGTCCAGGTTTAGACTTAAACTCCGATCACTTTAAAACCCGATATCCATTGGATAACGAAGGCCATCAAATCCTACGGTCTGCGGCCCTTCAACTAGCACGCGGGTTAATTATAGGTCTAATACCGTAGTTGACTGTGATGTAAGCATTGACTTTTGCGATCGATGGCTAAGAACAATTGCGGGCCTTCAACCGCGATCAAGGCATCTTGTACTCTCTACCCCCGCTGCGGTTACTAATCATCGTCGATCTATCAGATCTGTAGATCTAATGATCCAGATTGATTCCCACGATTCACCTTCCGCAAGTACTTGGATTTAATCTCCGCCGTTCATTTCTTTCTCTTATGTTGTACAACTTAATGTTGGTCGTCCATCGCCTTCAGCCTCGTTGGTTGATCTTTAGATCCAACGAATACCTCATTTCTTCATCCTTCTCTTTACTTTGTTTTTATGCCATTCCTTCAATATTCTTCTCCGGTGTCGGCTTTCTTCAGGGTTCTGTTCCTTCGTTGTTCTGCCACATAATTTCCTCCTTAACTCCACTTACGCCTTTATGCTCCTCCACCTTCACTGTAACACTAAAGGCTTCCTCCTGTATTGTCGGTGTGTACAAAGCCGTAACACCTCTCTATTACTCTTATTTGTATTTCACCTCTAATTCTGCACATGCAACTTCTGTTACATAGAACTTACTTCTAGTTCACACACAGATTACAATTAAATTACTCCATACACACACATAAACTCAGAATCGAGTTGTTTGTATTAATAAACACGTATTCACATAGTTTCTTCTCTCAAACCTAATTTCCAATATCAGTGGCCTTTGTTTCAGAATCTGCTCGTAGGCTTACAATCAAACCTCTAACTACTAACTTGACTTGACTAACTAGCTAACCCCTGACTATGCCTTTTAGGCTTACATTTATACAAAATGATTCTACAACCAATTCTTGGTTTAGATCCTTAATCTTCTCAACAAAACCCTAAAATCTCTTCCTTATCTCTAAGGATCCTCTCTAATCCACAAAATCATGAACTAGCTCCTAATCTAAGATTTACAATTAATTCTCAAATCTCTCAATCTCTCAATTATCCTGATTCTATCATGTTCTCCTACATTCGATAATATTTACTAATATGCCTCACTATACTTAATTAAATCCTTATTGTAGCTTCTCTCATTAAAATCACTCAAAACCTTAATAATTATATTAATTCAAAACATAGGAAACCAACTTCCTTGAAAACACAAGACCCCCTATGTCTACTAAGATACAATGATATTGTTGAGTTGAATGCTCTTGCATCAGACTCTCAAGGTTGAAAATAATCATGGTCTCCTGATCATGTGCTTTTGATTTGTGTCCTCCTGGATCACATACTTTGTTCTATAGTTTGTCCTTGGTTGTTGTTGTTGTTTGTTGTTGTTCTACAGGTCTCTACACTTTATGTTGCAT
>APFE031583965.1:182190-193777 GCA_000404065.3 Pinus taeda
TCAATTATATATCTATATATATATATATATATTAGCTATTTTTGAGACAAATTTATTTGAGTTGGAGATCAAAATTTAAGCAATTTTTTTAGAATTAGTAGTAAATTTAGATTTCTTAGTCGTTTTTCAGATCTATGAATTTTCAAAGCTAATTGATCCAGTTTTGCTTTCTGATCTTTCAAGTCACAACAAGGCACAAAAAGAGAGCATACTCAACCATTCATTATGTAATTGAAATCTGAAATTTGAAAAACAATATAAGAAGAATTTGATTTTAGACTTCAAATAGTAGCTTTTGAAACTCTAATGGTTCTCTTTCTTGACAAATCTCCCTTCTCTTATAAATCTTCCTGTCAATGGTTAGTGAATGAGGTGGCTCTTACTCTACCCTCAAATGAAAATTTCAAGAAAATGAAATCAAAACAAAAATTCAAAAACAAAAGCATGATTTTATTCCTTTATTCTATCCTATTCTATTTTGAACAAAAAAATATTTTATCAAGTGTAAGAATACTTCCAGTAGAACCATGTGCATACTAGGATAACAAATAAACTCATATGCAGGTTTGAAAGATGTCTTTATATATAACAAAATATGAGAGTCTAATTGTTTTGATTGAAATGTTGTCAAGAACTTTTGAAGAAGAGAATGATGATCCTGCTTAATGTTTTTTTTTAACCAAATTTCAATATAGTTATGATGGCCTTGGTTCACTTGTACATCTAGATCATTATGCATGCCTTCTTCTATCACACCATTAAGATCTTCTACTATGGGATGGTCAATCTCTTGGATGCATAAAAGATCTGATGGTTGTTTTTCATAAGATGTGGTCCATGGTTTTTTTAGTCTTTTTTGTATCTTTTTCTTCTAGATGTTATTCAATTACATTAAGATAAAATTTTCTTTGCAATACTCTTCCTGATCTAAGATACATATCATCTAGTTCAATAGGAGTTGTTTGAAAATTTTGTGTCTCAACATTGTAAGTGGGTTGAGGTATTTTATTCTTGGAGTTTAGAAATAGTTGTGCATGTAGTGGAGTGGGAATGGATCTTTGAAGTGGTTGAGTAGATGATGATGAGATAAGTTGACCACGTGGTTGTGGTGGAGGCGAATAGCATGGATAACATTGGGATTGGTATTGAGGATAATGAGAAAAATATTGAGGATATGGTGGATTTCTTCTATAAGGCCCTTGCCAATCTTATTGCCAAGATAGGTTTTAGGGTTGAGATGGCCAAGGTTGCCAAAGAAAGGGTGTGTTCCAATTATTTTAAGATTGTTGTACATAACCATGAAATTGTGAATTAGGATTTTGCATCATACTGGTTTGACGAGGCTATCATAGTCTTCTTGGAGCTTCATAACAAAGTTGCACTGGTACTTGATTTGTTCCATTGTCCTTCTAGTAAATTTCCTTCAACCTTGGTAATGGTGAGAAATATTTAGTAGCATGTGATTCTGCACAGAGAAAACACATTTCAATGTTATCAAGTGGAGATTCATGCAAAGCAACATTCTCAACTTTTTGCATTTTCAGCAACTCTAATTGTTTACTTAAATTGCCATGAATGTCTAGCAAATTGACAAGTTCAGTTTGATTTACTTACACAAGAAATACTTGTGATACCCACAGTATGCATATAAAATGCATAATCTCGTCTGTCCCGGGAATTTCAATGACTTGCCTGGTCAAACCTTCATAAATTAAGGTTTAAGACCCCTTAATTGAATCTCATGCAGAACGCGTTAAAAACTAACCCCAGTTTGATCCTTAGTTAACCTTGTTTCGCGGAACCTTATAACTCAACCCTTCACCCTTAATAACAACTATGGTTAATTCTGTAGCTGTATATTAACCAAACCCCACTCTACGTGCCAGCTCATCCTTTATCGCAATCGCAGAGTTTCAAAGGACTCAATAGAATATGCATTCAGAACTCCCGATTTGCGATATGTGGCTGCCCTTTTCCACCGTTGATTTTGTCCACAAGATCAACAACTGTCGCAATATCGCATCACACCAACCTGTGATTGCATCGCATTCCTAAGACTCATCCTCTCGCATGCGATATGCAATAACACAACAGGACTTCAAATAAAATAAAACTGCGCTTATAACCTTCTTGGGTCCGCTCTCCACAAATCTTATCACTTCAATCTCCACCGTCGATCTTGTCTTCAATCCGATGGTTGATGTCTTTCCCGATCAACAGAGTTGCTCAGTGATCCTACGCCATAGATCAAAACCCATTTGATCCGACAGTTTGTAGTGATATCGCATCAGGAACTTGCACAACACTTACCCGCCTCACGGATCCAATATGATTCAAAAACCTTGGTCTATAAAACTTCGGGTCCAGGTTTAGACTTAAACTCCGATCACTTTAAAACCCGATATCCATTGGATAACGAAGGCCATCAAATCCTACGGTCTGCGGCCCTTCAACTAGCACGCGGGTTAATTATAGGTCTAATACCGTAGTTGACTGTGATGTAAGCATTGACTTTTGCGATCGATGGCTAAGAACAATTGCGGGCCTTCAACCGCGATCAAGGCATCTTGTACTCTCTACCCCCGCTGCGGTTACTAATCATCGTCGATCTATCAGATCTGTAGATCTAATGATCCAGATTGATTCCCACGATTCACCTTCCGCAAGTACTTGGATTTAATCTCCGCCGTTCATTTCTTTCTCTTATGTTGTACAACTTAATGTTGGTCGTCCATCGCCTTCAGCCTCGTTGGTTGATCTTTAGATCCAACGAATACCTCATTTCTTCATCCTTCTCTTTACTTTGTTTTTATGCCATTCCTTCAATATTCTTCTCCGGTGTCGGCTTTCTTCAGGGTTCTGTTCCTTCGTTGTTCTGCCACATAATTTCCTCCTTAACTCCACTTACGCCTTTATGCTCCTCCACCTTCACTGTAACACTAAAGGCTTCCTCCTGTATTGTCGGTGTGTACAAAGCCGTAACACCTCTCTATTACTCTTATTTGTATTTCACCTCTAATTCTGCACATGCAACTTCTGTTACATAGAACTTACTTCTAGTTCACACACAGATTACAATTAAATTACTCCATACACACACATAAACTCAGAATCGAGTTGTTTGTATTAATAAACACGTATTCACATAGTTTCTTCTCTCAAACCTAATTTCCAATATCAGTGGCCTTTGTTTCAGAATCTGCTCGTAGGCTTACAATCAAACCTCTAACTACTAACTTGACTTGACTAACTAGCTAACCCCTGACTATGCCTTTTAGGCTTACATTTATACAAAATGATTCTACAACCAATTCTTGGTTTAGATCCTTAATCTTCTCAACAAAACCCTAAAATCTCTTCCTTATCTCTAAGGATCCTCTCTAATCCACAAAATCATGAACTAGCTCCTAATCTAAGATTTACAATTAATTCTCAAATCTCTCAATCTCTCAATTATCCTGATTCTATCATGTTCTCCTACATTCGATAATATTTACTAATATGCCTCACTATACTTAATTAAATCCTTATTGTAGCTTCTCTCATTAAAATCACTCAAAACCTTAATAATTATATTAATTCAAAACATAGGAAACCAACTTCCTTGAAAACACAAGACCCCCTATGTCTACTAAGATACAATGATATTGTTGAGTTGAATGCTCTTGCATCAGACTCTCAAGGTTGAAAATAATCATGGTCTCCTGATCATGTGCTTTTGATTTGTGTCCTCCTGGATCACATACTTTGTTCTATAGTTTGTCCTTGGTTGTTGTTGTTGTTTGTTGTTGTTCTACAGGTCTCTACACTTTATGTTGCATTGCCCCACTAGCTATGCTCTCACAGTCTGTTGCTATGTTTTTCTTGTTGCCGCTTCACTTTCTTTCTGTTGTCTTCTCCCTTTGAGACTCTTTTCTCCTCAAATCCATCATCAATTCAATTCTATGTCCAACTCACTTCTTTGTTGGACTCTTTCCTCTTCTTCTCTTGCATATCCTTTGCAATATTCATCGGGTTCTTTCTTCCCTACTAGTGTTTTCAGCCATTTCTCCAGTAACTCCAATTCTGTCTCCCATTCACTGATCCTTTGATGAGATTTTAGTCCTTCTTCTTTATTGACTGCTTCAACAGTTTCCCTAGTTATCTCCATTGTGCCTATCATCACGATGGAATGATGATCCTTTACTATGTTTTCAGCTAACATAGTCTCTTCTTTAAATTTTCCTTTAATCTTCTGCTGGTTACCTTCACTTTGTAGTTGTTGGTTCCTTACTACCACCCTTACATCCTTACCCTCTTGTTGCTTGTGAACTTCCATTTCATCTCTAAATAAATTTTGTTTAATTTCTTCGATCACAACATCACACTCATTCATTCTATGCATTGTTCCTGCAAACAAACTATTGGTTTGTGAACCAAAACACTCTTCTGTCTCCATGTCTTTTAAAGTCCCTCTGCTACTGTTAAGTATTGCTATAACCACTTCTTTTCTATTTCCATTTCCTCCTAGTAACTTCTCCAACAATTCAATTTCCTCCTTACATTTAGCAAGTGTCTTACCACAATGCTCTTCATTTCTAGCTTCATCCTTTATACGGTCACTATTGTCCAACGATTCAGTCGGACTACCTTCCATAGACAATTCTGTCTCATTCATATCCATAGAAATAAGTTCTTGTTCAACACTTATAATCCATGTATTCACACAACAATTGTCAGTTTGAAAAATGTATGGCTCAATGGTCTCAACTAACGTTTCACATATTAGCTTTTTAGGTTGATCTTCATCTCTTTCTTCCATAAGGAATTGTCCTTATTTTGTAACAGTCCCAAATATCAATTCATTAATAATTCCTTTCTACTACAACAATTCAATATTTTCCTCATTCAAGAGGCATTCTTCATTATATTCTGCTCTAGAATACTTATCCTTTGAAAGGTACTCTTCATCCTTTGTCAGTACATCAGTATGTTGATCCAAGTTCTCCTCTAAACTCTAGTAATTTTTATCAAGTTTTATGACAGCTTCATAAGGCTACCAATCCTCTGCAAAACCTGCACTCACAAAACAATCATTATAATTAAAAACATAATACCTCAGTGTCTCTTCTTCCTTTGGCAACACTTCAGTATGCTGCTCTGAACTATCCCAATAGTTCACTGATATCCATTCTTCATCTTCACCCAGAATTTCACTCTATTCTAGTTTACAAATGGAAACTTCCATTTCCAACTCATCTTCTCTGAGTTTTCCCATCGGCCACTTTACTTACCTCTGATGTAGCCTTCTCTGTAGCTTATGCCACTTTAATGGCTTCTTCTTTAATACCCAACTTAGTCTTTGGTTTTCCTCTAGTATTCTTCTTAATGCACCGAGTTGTTCATTCATCTCTACAATTTCCTTGTTAAGCTCCTCTCGACTCATTCTCTTGCCATTTGCCTTGGCATCCTCCTTCTTCACTTTTCTTCTGATGTGGTCTTCCTCAGAACCTCTGCTATGACTATCAGTAGTCATTTTCTCCTCCATCTCTATGATTTCCTCACTTACTCACTATGAGTTGCATTAAAGCCTCTGCAACAGCAAGTCCTCCCTGCTGCAACTTACCTCACCAAGCTTTCCTTTGTACTTGGTCTTTTGGCAAGCCCTTGGTTCTCTATCTCTGGAACCTCTTTTGAGCACTTCTCTCTTTTCCTTCTAAGCTTCAACTCATCTACATCTTCTAAGAACACAATTGTCCTCTTGTATTTCAACCATAATGAAATACTTGGTTCTGACCACCTCTTCTTTCACTTAGAAAGTCTTATCAACTTCCTTCATTACTTAGCAATTCTACCCACATCCTTTGTGGAATTTCCCTTATGGTCTTCTTGTGAGTTGCAACAATACCTTTACAGTAACAAGTCTCCTTCTTGCTACATATGCCTCACTAAGCTTCTCTCCTCTGAGCTCAATCTTTTAGCATATCTTTGGTGAGCACTCCTTGCTTTAGGTTGTTGCAATCCTCTCACCTTCTTTTGTTGTTACCTATGTATCAATATAAATACCACACACTTTTCAATCTTCAAATCAAATTAAAATAAAAACATACCATCTCACCTTCAAGATCTCTGCATGATCTAGTTCTACCATTCACCTGCACATTGAATGGATTGTCCTCTGTTCCCTTGCATCTGCAATTCTTCCAATATTTTGCTATACTTTATCTCTGTGTGCTTATTGTTTGTCATATTAGAATCTGATTTCCTCTTTCCTGCTTTCATCACCATTCATCTGTATACACACCTTCAAAACATAACTCTGTTCTAAATTCTTTTCAAAGAAATTTTCACACAGAATCTTTTTGTGTTTCCTTAATATCAAATGTTTCAACCACAGTATTGCTCTAATACCAAAATTATGTAGGAAATACCTGCGATACCCACAGTATGCATATAAAATGCATAATCTTGTCTGTCCCAGGTGTTGGCATTATGACACAGGTTTGGTGCTATGACACAGGTGTTGTCCTTGATGGAAACTCACTCAGATGATAGATCACAGTTCAGGATCCCAGAATGAAGGAAAAAGAGGTATACGCAAGTTCCCCTTGACCAAACCACGTATACACGTGGGTTAGTAGATCAAAGGCGCGTATACGTATACACGCACTTTCATGCAAGGAAAAGCACGTACATGTTGGAAAACCTGGTTTGGTCTGTGGTATTTGGTCCTTGGTATTTTGACCCATGGTATTGGTCCAAGATATCTTGTCCGAAGTGTTGACCCCAGGTATTTGGTCCAAGGTATTGATTATAAAGTGGTTTTGGACCATGGTGTTGAGTAAGGCCTAAGACTATCAAAGGAGGAGGAGAACATTAGGCAAGGGCACTCAAGTATTGAATATCTAATGAAGAGCAAGATCTAGAAAAATAGTCATTGGGTTATGGTGCATAGCTAGATTTGAATCAAGGAGGAACTTGAGCGCTTGAAGAAGGATAAGTTCTATTGATGGGTCAAGATCTTAAGGCTTGAAGAGAAGTATCTTTGTGTGGTTTTGATCTTTTATAATTGGCGCATGTTGTAATCTGTAAATTTGATGATCTGGGTATAACTGATGTCTGAATAGTTGTAAAGGTTAAATCATCTTTTATAGATTTGTACGCAGGTTCAGTATAGCAAAGGCACATATACACACTAGTTCGGCATTTCAAAACAACGTATACGCGTATCTGCCTTCAGATAACAGCGTATGAATGCAGGTTTGACACATTGAAGTAGCGTACATCTCATAAAATATGTTTTAGCTACTTTTGTTTGTTGTTGCAGTGTTCTCGGTTCTGGATTGGGTTCTAGTTACTATTACTGTATTCTGGTTACAACATTTTGAAAAGTAATTGTTTGATTCAGTTTTGGTTGGTACAAAGGAGATTGGTTGATGCAGATATATTTGATGTTATTGATGGATCTAGTCTGAAAATTTATGAAACGTGGTCCCTGGAAGAAAAGGGAAGGTTGTAGCCTTCTATAGGTCAGCACCTGCGTACTAGTAAACACATCAACTAGTACAAGAGCTAAGGGGGTTGTAGCTCCCTTCCAGGAAAAGCTGGAGAATGAGAGAAGGTTGTAGCCTTCTGCGGGTAGAAGCCTGAGTACTGGTATAAGGCTGCACCAATACAAAATTTGTAAAAAGAAGTTTCTTATTAAAGAAAGATAGAGACGATTACAGCAGGTGGTTTTCACCCACATTGGGTTTCCACCTTATATCTTGTGTTCATGTGTGTGATTGTCTGTTCTGTTTACTGCACTTGATTACTGGTTATATGGTTATGATATACAGATTAAAGATTAAATAACTAAATTATAAGTTTGCAAGGTATTTGCTGGTTGCTCTAAACACAGTTGCGTATACACGCAAGTTTCATTAACAGAAGTAGCATATATAAATCTGTTCATGGAAATGAAATATTGTTAAAAAGCTAATACTAATTCACCCCCCCTTCTCAGTATTATTTACAGCAATTGGTATCAGAGTAGGTGCTTCAAAAGAAGCTTGATCGCTTGAAGGAAGATCTATCATCATGGGCAGCTACAAAATAGAGGGATCCATTAGACCACCAATCTTTGATGAGAGCAACTTTGTCTATTGGAATGTAAGAACCACAACCTATCTTCAATCTCTTGGAACAGATGTTTGGGAAATCGTGGAAGGAGGATATACATTTCCATCAGCAATTCCTACAGATATGGTAGGTAAAAAGCAGTATGAAACAAATTCCAAGGTTGTCAATACACTATTGGGGAGTTTGTCGCAATCAAAATTTTTTAAGGTTATGTAGCTCAAAATTGCCAAAGAAATATGGGACAAGATCGTTCTAAGCTATGAAGGAGACAATCAGGTAAAATGAGAAAAACTACAATCTCTCAAAATTCAATATGAAACTCTCAAAATGCACAATGATGAAAGTATAGCTCATTACTTCCTACGTATAGATGAGATTGTTAATCGCATGAAAAACTTGGGTGAAGAGATAAAATAAGTTACTTTAGTTGAAAAGGTTTTAAAATCCTTGTCTTCTATGTTTGAATCAAAAGTTTCTGCCATAGAAAAAAAGCAGGATCTTCAGAGTATGACTATGACACAGCTGCACGGAATCCTAACTGCTGTTGAAATGAGAAAAGGAGGTCCATCAGATATGAGAGAAGTCGCATTCAAGGCTTCAAGAAGAGAAGAGCTCAATGAATTGGGACACATTTCAGAAGGAGAGGAAGAAGCAAACTTTGTCAAAACCTTCAACAAGGTTCTAGAAGATTCAGAGGTAAACTACCTTTCAAATGCTTTGCTTGTGGAAGAGTCGGTCATTATGTAGCCAAATGTCCTCATAAATATAAGCTTGATAAAGGTAAGGCACTGGAAAAATGGAATAGAAAACATAATGCAAGTACGAAGAGCTACTACACGCATGAAGATAGCGATGGTTTATCAAATAGTGATGAAGATGAATATGGTAATGATTATAGACTTTTGATGGCCTTTGAATATGATGATTTCTTGGATGCTTTAGATGAAGATGGTCTCTATGAAGAAATTTCTAAACTTAAAATCTGTTTAGAAGAAAAGAGTATGATTATAGATACTCTGACATTCCAACTTGCTGAAAGGGAAAAACATAATGAAAAGTTAGCATGTGAAATTGTGGGGCTAAGAAAAGATATTGAGAAAACAAAAGCTCTCAATCTTAGATTTGTGAAAGGATCAGAAACTTTAGATGAAATTATCAAAGTGTAGCGTTCTCCTCTGATAAAGACAGGTCTTGGATACACTAAAGAAGCATCTCAAGCACATAAGCCATCAACCTCCAAAAGCTATCTTGATGCAACAAGGAGAACTGAACAGGTTGACAATCGTCAGCAAAGGCATAAGGCATATCACCAGGTAAATCGGGTTCAATCTACTTCAAGGATGAACAAAATCTACAACCAACCACAAGTAAATTAGTCTCAATTTGCTTCAAGAATGAATGTCAATGGAAACTACAATCATCAGATCAGTAGATTTGGTAATCACAGGAATTTCTTTAATGGCCAATGTTTTTCATGTCATAACTTTGGACACAAAGTTGCTCAATGTGTTTCTTACAAGACCATCATGACTAGAGAAGGACGAAATCAAAGGAATGTGACTGGGATCATGAAAAGGACCTACAATAACTTTTTCTGCTCTTGAAAATGAAATAGAATGCTCTATCTATAACAACTTCGATCATGAAGATTCTGAATGCAAGAGTAAATTTCGGTAAACATCTCAGAAGGAGCAAGCTTCATTGGGTCCCAAAACATGGAGAAAGAAAGAATCACAAATAGAAAGATGTGGTATAGCCTTGTATGCAGAAGGACAAGAAAATCAGTGGTACATCGACAGTGGATGCTCGAAACACATGACAGGTGATAAAGAAAAACTTCAGCCATACAATGCCTTAGAAAAGGAAAATAAGGTCTCATTTGGTAATGATACTCCTACAGTCATAAAAGGTAAAGGCTCTATTCTCTTAAAAGAAAAAGTTAAAGCTGGGAATGTTATGTATGTAGATGGTCTAAAGCATAATCTATTGAGTGTCAGTCAAATGTGTGATCAAGGAAATGAAGTAGTATTTCGATCAAATGGATGTGTTGTTCGTGAGCTTGATACAGGAGAAATAGTGATCAAAGATGTAAGAACTCCAAACAACTTGTACATACTCAAGGGAGGACAACAACAATGTTATCTAAGCAAAAATGATGAACACTGGCTATGGCACAGAAGACTGGGGCATCTAAGCTTCCCTCAAATAAGAAAAGCATGCAGATACCAGGCGATTCGTGATCTTCCAGATATTCACATTCCAGAGAATACAATATGAAAATCATGTCAATTTGGTAAGCAAACCAGAGCACATTTCCTTGAGAAGGAAGAATCAGCTAGTAAGTCTCTTGAACTTGTTCACAGTGATTTATGTTGTCCATCTAGGAAAAAGTCACCTCGTGGAGAAGAATACTTTATATTGTTCATTGACGACTTTTCCAGAATGTGTTGGATAGAACTTCTAAAGCATAAAGATGAAGCTTTCGAAAAGATCACAGCCTTCAAAGCCTTGGTTGAAAATGAATTAGATCGCAAAATCAAATGCCTCAGGTCTGATCGAAGAGAGGAATTTACCTCATATGAATTCTTTGACTTCTGTGAAGAACACAGAATAATAAGGGAATTCTCTACCACAAGAAATCCTCGACAAAATGGAGTAGTAGAAAGGATGAACAGAACTGTTCAAGAAATGGCTCGTGCTATGCTAGATGAGTCTGGAACTCCTGCAACCTTCTAGGGGGAAGTTACATTTACTGCCATCACTATTCTGAACAAACAAACGTCCAGGTAAACAACACTCAAAGTCCACATGAACTTTGGTATGGTAAGACTCCTACTGTAAAATACTTCAAAGTTTTTGGAAGCAAATGTTACATCAAAAGGATTGATGAAAAACTTGGCAATTTTGAACCTAGAGCAGATGAAGGCATTCTCCTTGGTTACTCTTCCTGAAGTAAAGGATATAAATGTTATAATAAAAGACTTGGGAAAATTGTTGAAAGTATTGATGTTGTGGTTGATGAAGTAGGCAAAAATCCAAAGCAGGTAAAAACTAAATATTATGAAGAAGATGAGGACTATCTTTCCACATCAAATTAGACTAATTCTGAAGAAGAAACCAATGAGGCACCAGAAGAACAGATAAGGGTAGAAGAAAAGAATCCATCTAGGTATGTTCAGAAGAATCATCCAGAGACTCAAATTTTGGGGCAAAAAGAGGCAGGTGTGCAGACAAGAAGAACTATTATAGAAGCTTCAAGCTATCTAGCATTGCTTTCCTCCGTCGAACTGCAAAATGTAAATGAAGCATGAAAAGATGAATGTTGGGTCAAGGCCATGAATGAAGAACTTGAGCAGATTGACAAGAATAATACTTGGGAATTGGTTCCTAGACCTAATGATAAGAATGTCATAGGAACCAAATGGATATTCAAAAACAAGCTGAATGAAAATGGAGAAGTTATTAGAAACAAGGCCAGACTTATTTG